>SKCR01048399.1:0-242418 GCA_019454045.1 Zanthoxylum bungeanum | reverse complement strand
AAAATCTTTGTTTGCAAATTATTGCTAGGGCCCCACGGTGGTACCAAATTGTGGATGCTGGATTTCGGCCGAGGTCCACAATCAGAATTGGAAATAGGGGCACTAACAATCCTGCAAAACAAAGAAGAATGAATGGGAGTAGATTGCCTACCAGTGTGGTAGGTACCGGGGACACTCCGACGCCCAAGTCAGTAGTATGAAATGATCAGTAAATATGTAAAATGTGAAAGTAAGGTTTGATGTTACCTTAATTCTTTTGGTAGCCGTGAGGGCGGTGATAAGTGTTTAAGGAGATGGAATACTCTAAGATAGTGTCAGAGAGCAGAGACTTGTAAGAAAGAAGTTGAACTCTGCCAGTCTCTCGAATTTCGTTCCAATATAGATGAAGATTATCATCATTGGCAGCTGGCGTAAGTCCCACCACGTGCTTTGTGTATTTGATAAAAAGTCTGGGCATGTGGGAATAAGTTTTGTGTCGGGCAAGTAGAAGAAGAGTAGTTGATATAATTAGAGGTTTGTATTTAAGCTTATGACTTAATTGTAATACAATAATACATAAATCTTTTGGGCCTGGCCTTTACCTTCGGGCTTTGCATACCATTTTGGGCCCTGCACACTATTTTGGGCTTTTAAGGTAAAAGACGGTTTTATCCTTGGCCCATTTTTGGTTCGTACAAGGTTAACTAGATGTGTTGCAGTATTGAGAGCCTCACCCCAAAAAGACCTCGGAAGTTCGGAAGAGAATAACAGACATCTAATCTTTTCTAATAGGGTTCTATTCATTCTTTCCGCAACTCTATTTTGTTGAGGGGTGTTTCTCACAATCATATGTCTCATAATACCCTTACTAGTACAGTATTGATCAAACTCAGTATTACAAAATTCTAAGCCATTATCAGTTCTCAAGACTTTCACTTTGTTACTAGTTTGATTTTCTACTAAAACTTTCCATTCTTTAAATTTTACCAAAGTTTCATCCTTAGATTTTAGTAAGAATGTCTATACCTTCCTACTGTAATCATCAACAATAGAGAAAAAATATTTCTTACCCCATGTGTCTGGACCTTGGCTGGTCCCCATAGATCACAGTGTAGATACTTCAGGCTGGCTTTTGACAAGTGAATTCCAGTTGGGAAGCTCTGTCTGTGCTGTTTGCCCAACACACAGATCTCACAAAACTTGAGTGGCTTCAACTGGTCTTTTCCAAATTGTCTCTGCTTGCTGAGTACCTGCATGTCTTTCTGGCCAATATGGCCAAGTCTCAAGTGCCAAATATTAGTCATGTCAACATTAGAAGTTAGAGCAGAAATGGGTTTTTATGAGAATACATGTGTCCATTTAAAACATACAATCCATTTCTTTTGATGCCAGTTAGGATTAGTTTCTTACCCTTAGATATGTACATGTTTCATTGGTGAGCTTTATATGTGAAACCTAATTCATCTAGAGTTCCTAGCGATATCAAGTTCCGTTTTAATTCAGGTACATATCTAACATCAGTAAGGATCCTAATTTTACCATCATGGAGTTTAAGTGTTATGTCCCCAACTCCCTATATTCTACAAGTATTGTCATTTCCCATATACACTGTCCCTTGGTCAGAATTCTAAAGTTGACAAACCAGTCCCTATACGGACTCATGTGAAAGGAACCCTGAGTCCAGAATCCATTCTCTGCTAATGTGATCACTAGACACAGTCAATGCCTCATATAGGCAAATTGACCCCTTTTCGGCAGCCACAGTAGCTCTGCCTTCATTTTTCTGTTCCCTAAGGAATTTATAGCAATTCTTTTTAAGGTGTCCCTCATTCCCACAGTTATAGCACTTATTTCCATTGTTCTTATTCTTATTCTATTTATTCTTTTTCTTCCCCTTAGATTCTTGATTATTTGGTGGGTTGTTATTCTGCCCATTATATTTCCTGTCATTTTTGCCTTTCACTAATAGGTTCGCTCCACCTCTTCTACTGGTTCTAAGTTCTAACTCTCTAGCCCTTATACCAGATATTACCAAGTCTAGCCTAGGTACAACTCATGTGTACTGCAGAGTGTTCTTTACGACACTATATTCTTCAGGTAATGAATTTAATAGAATCATAGCTTCGCTAGAATCTCCTAAAGCTTGGTCAGTTCCCTTAAGGATTTGAGTCATTTTCGTGAATTCATCCAGGTTATCATCTATGGATTTATTAGTGTTCATTTTGTAATTAAACAAATTGCCTTTCAAGAAAACTAAATTTGGAGCAGAAATAACAGAGTAAAGAGATTCGAGTTTACCCCAGAGTTGGATGGCAGTATCCATCTCATCAACTTTTCTGATGACTGAGTCTCCCAGATGGAGGAAGATCAAGTTGTAAGCTTCTTCCAAGATTTCGGCTTTCGTGTCATTTTCCATCTTTGGCCACTTTTCAGGGTCCGGTTCCAGCGCCAAAGCCACCTTGTGGTGAGAGAGCAATACTTTCATTTTCTTTTTCCAAGTGGTAAAATCCCATTTCCCGTCAAAGATGCCAATGTCGAGTTTGATTGTCGACATTTTGATTTCTTTTTAATCCAGAAACTCGATCGGCAACACAAAATCTTAATCACCTAAATCTTTCAGTTCGGCAACACAAAGTCTTAAGTCTAAGGGCTTAGGGGTTTAACAGGCCACTCAGACCTTTCTCGGCAACCCAGAATCTTGGAAAGACAATTTAATCCAAGAACCACAGTAACTCAAATCTTGGTCAGTAGTCCAACACCTGAAGTCTTGGTCTGCAGCCTAGTTCCTTAATTTTTCAAGTCAGCAGCTCGGTAATAGGGGATTTGGCCTGCCACTCGATACCCTTAATCGGCAACTCAAAAAACCCCAATCCAGAGACTCAATTTTTTGTAACCAGTTTCTTTCTAACCAGGCTCTGATACTACTGTAACGATTTTGAATCAATTCGTAGTTTTTGATTTTCTTTCCGATTAACAACAAGAATTCAGTTCAATCTTCCAAGATCAAGCAAAACATTCACACATAAGTGTGGGACACAGGACCTGGGCGACGCGTTCCTAGGCTCGCGGCCTAGTTGGGAAGGATTACATAACATGGAGTCGCCACCCGGTGTGAACCGGGACAAATATTTAAGGCCGCACTCACCCCTCGCAAGGGAAGACCTCAAACCGTTGGGTTCGGAATGGTCCCTTACTTATGTCACTTGTAATGAAAGGATTCATGTAATAATTTAACTAAGCTTAAGTAACACTTATTTCCAAGAGGATCATGCTTCTAAATTCTCATATGCAAAATAAAACTTATGTGTACATTTTTACATATATCTTATATTTAAAATTGCATGCTCAACATATATCAAGATAGCAACGAACATACAACTTTACATATCACATTCAGGAAAAACAAGCACACGTATTGACCATTCAAGCACACATATGGGCACTTTTCCAAGTGGTACGTGGAATTGTAGCCCAAGTACAGACCGCACTACCGTCCATTCGGAATCGGCTACGGAGTTTACGTCTGGGTTTCCATCCGATATACCGCAAGAAATAATACTCAAATGTTATCATGACATAAGCATACGAATTGTAATACATGACACATTTGCACAAGAAAGATCAATCAATAGGCAATTATGCATGAATATAATAAGACAGACTCAGTTCAGTGTGTGCACGTTCGTTTGTTAGTCGTTCGTAAACGCGTTCGAACGGAAATAAAACAGAATGCTCACGTTCGAGTAGCGTTCGTAAACGCGTTCGAACGGAAATGAAACAGAATGCTCACGTTCGAGTAGCGTTCGTAAACGCGTTCGAATGGAAATGAAACAGAATGCTCACGTTCGAGTAGCGTTCGTAAACGCGTTCGAACGGAGACGAGACAGAATGCTCACGTTCGAGTAGCATTCGTAAACGCGTTCGAACGGAGATGAGACAGAAAGCTCACGTTCGTATGGCGTTTGTTAACGCGTTCGAACGGATACGAGACCTGACACCATAATAAGGCAAAAACACATGCGCGTTCGAGTTGCGTTCGTGAACGCGTTCGAACGGACACGGACCTGATGCATGAAATAGGATGCAATACATAAACAGAAAATAAAAGGGCGCGGCGAAGCACTGCCGTAAAGGTGACCTTTTGGGGCTCTTGATCTCTCAAAGAGAGGACCTTTAGACCAACATACTAAGCCCATGCGCGTCACATCACACATACAAGAATAGAACCAATCATATCAACCAAGTATGCCCGATTGAACATATCTTACATCCAATCTGAACACACATCAACCGGCGCGGCAAAGCATCGTGGTAAAGAGCTTTTAGCCCCTCCCCATAGGGGATCTCACAACACACTTACTAAGCCCATGCGCTCGATTGACTTATACATACGAAAATAAAGATAACAATATCAAACTAAGTATGCCTGATTGAACGTATCTCGCGTCCAACCGAACATACATCAACCGGCGCGGCGAAGTAGTGTCACGAAGGTGGCCTTTTCGGCTCTTGTCTCCTAAATGGAGGACCTTTGGACTAACTCATAAGCCCATGCGCTTGGTTGAATCATGCATAACTAACGACATATTGAATTCAAGTAAGCAAACTAAATAAACGAGAGCAACGCAACAAAAGAAAGATGGTGCCGTTTACCCAGCGGTACGTGGAGTTGTGGCCCGAGTACAGATCATATTACCGTCCATTCGGAATCGGCTATGAAATTTATGTCCGGGTTTCCATCCGATATACCGCGAGAGTGACACATCTCTCATTCATCCAATACCCACAACATACATCATACACACAACAGATACCACAAATACAGAAAATATAATCAAAATAAATGACCAGAAAGTAAAATGAGAATAAGTGTGAAAGACCCTCAGGTCTAACCTTTTAAGCCGTCTCTCAGACTCACGTTCCACGAAGATCGAAAGGGGGGTGGTAAAGCTCCGCAACTTTTTCTGTTCCGCTGGTTCAACGTCTTAGCTCACTGTTTCGCTGCTTTGCTTACGATTCGAACTTCGTTCTGCTCCTATTCGGCTCCTGTTTTGCTTCTCACTGCACGGGCTACCTGTTTCAATGTTTTCAAAGAACTATTCCAAGTTGTGTGGGTTCTTAGTGCAATAATATATGATTATTCTTAAGATTATCTATGTAGTTTTTATGTTACTGTTTTTTAAGGATTTGGGCTGCTGTTAAGGTGATTTAGGAGGTTGTTTAGGAGTGTTTTAGGGTGTGGTTTTTTTGTGGTAATTTTCGGTGGTGGAGGGCTGCTGTATAGATGGCTGTTTCGGCTATGGAGGGTGGTGGCTTGTGGTGGTTTCTTTGTTTTCTTTCTTGTGTATGTGTGAAGTGTTTTCTCTTTTGCTTGTTTGGTCTTGGGTGTGTAGAGAGAGTCTAGAGAGATTAGAGCGATTTCGAGAGAGTTTGGGTGTGAATATATGTGTCGAGGATAGAAAGGCTTTTGGAGGGGTGTTTATATAGAGAATGGCTAGGGTTGACAAGGGAAGGGATTTTGTTTCCAAATTAGGAGAGGTGAGAAAGGCATACACAATATTGAGGGGGGACAAGATATTTTAAATTAGGAAGTTGTAATATTTAATTTGTGTGGTTTAGGAATACAAATATTTTATATTGGTAAATATTTATTAGATTAGGAAGTCAAATATATGATTGGCTTTAATTGGTTAAGATTGATTTTAATTAGGCATATTTCTTTTTAGTTTAGTATGTGATTTGTTTAATTTAGGCATGATTTTAGTTTAAGTTGGTATTGTTTATTTTTTTTAATTGGTAAATGGTTTAAATATTTTATTTAATGTTTAATATTTAATTTAATATTTATTTATTTAATTTGGGATGTGTTTTATGGGCTTTGGGGAGCTAAATGGGCTGGGCGTGAGGCTAGCAGCAAAACCAGAATTACCGACACCGTTCGAACGCTCCCTCGAACGTGACACGAACGCCCGCAATCTGTTTCCCGTTCGAACGAAGTAGCGAACGCAGCACTAACGAAGACAGTGAGCTTGTTTATTCTGAATTT
Organism: Zanthoxylum bungeanum; assembly: GCA_019454045.1. NCBI lineage: Eukaryota > Viridiplantae > Streptophyta > Magnoliopsida > Sapindales > Rutaceae > Zanthoxylum > Zanthoxylum bungeanum. Next base: position 236,393 of record SKCR01048399.1, on the reverse strand, counting down.
CCCCTTCCGATATCCGTTTCCCGCGGCTTCCGTGACTCAAAAGGTAGTGCCTCCAAATGAGACTCATCATCGGGTCTTATGTGTAAAAATGCAGTGCCTACAGTCGCCCCCACTTTGATGGGACTTGTGTAATGTGCAACATTGACAATCCTATCAAAGTTATGCAATGCATTTCTACTTACCTGGCTCGCCAGCTGCCACTTGACTTACCATGTATTGAGTTGCGTTGATTTGGTGGTGAGGTGCTGCGACCCCTGGTTCATTCCCGAAGTGAGCTGAGGGTCTTGTTCCCATTTTGAGCTGAGGGTCTTGTTCCCTGAATTGTTCAGTGGTGGGTTTTGTTCCCGTGGGTCTTGTTCCCATTTTGAGCTGAGGGTCTTGTTCCCTGAATTGTTGAGTGGTGGGTTTTTTCCCGTGGGTCTTGTCTCATTTTGAGCTGAGGGTCTTGTTCCCTGAATTGTTGAGCGGTGGGGTTTTGTTCCGTGGGTCTTGTTCCCATTGTGAGCTGAGGGTCTTGTTCCCTGAATTGTTGAGTGGTGGGTTTTGTTCCCGTGGGTCTTGTTCCCATTTTGAGCTGAGGGTCTTGTTCCCTGAATTGTTGAGTGTTGGGTTTTGTTCCCGTGGGTCTTGTTCCCATTTTGAGCTGAGGGTCTTGTTCTCTGAATTGTTGAGTGGTGGGTTTTGTTCCCGTGGGTCTTGTTCCCATTTTGAGCTGACTTGTTCCCTGAATTGTTGAGTGTTGGGTTTTGTTCCCGTGGGTCTTGTTCCCATTTTGAGCTGAGGGTTTGTTCCCTGAATTGTTGAGTGGTGGGTTTTGTTCCCGTGGGTCTTGTTCCCATTTTGAGCTGAGGGTCTTGTTCCCTGAATTGTTGAGTGTTGGGTTTTGTTCCCGAACAGCGCTGTATGTGGGCCTCGGCCCTGGAATTCATGCTGATATGGGCCTCGCCCCCAGACTGATACAGTGCTGTCGCTGTTTCTGATTGGCTTGTCTTTGCCACTTTCTCTCTTTCTGCTTCAAAACCTATAAATACAAAACCAAACAAACACAAAAGAATGCAAAGTATGTTACGTGTATGCATGCATAAGTTTCTTCTCCCGTTAGGTTAGGTCTTCTGCCAATTCTCTTGGTGACTGCTCGGTTTTCTCTCCCTCGGGTAAAAGTATTGCTTCATTCTTTCCATATTGATCGGCTTGGTGAACTCATTCCCTTCTGACAGTCTCACTGTCCCATTTCCCTATTTCTGAATGGCTATCTCATCTTTTCTGTTTTCTTATTCTGAGGATTCCCCGAGTTCTAAATATCGCTGAGTATCATAGTACTAAGGTTTAATGCTTTTCTTAAATATACTCATGTTGCAGGAAGAGGCTCAGGCAAGTAAATGAAATGAACATCTTTATATTGTTGAGAGCAAAAAAGTTCGAACAAGTAAGCAAAATCAATGTCTTTATTTTAAAAATGTTGGATCAAATAGACTTGGAGGAACAGCTCCATCATCCGCAACACTGCCTTCTTCCTTGGCCTATTGGTCCTTCGTTGTCATCCATGTAATAAGCTTGGTGGTGGAGGTTTTGAGGACAAAGGTTTCGGGTAGGCCAGAGTTGATCATGTAGGTGGGTGGTGGAACAAAGTGGTAGTTTGGTAGAGGGTTTCTGTGTGTGTCAGGCTGTTCTTTCTCTGGGTCGGGTATTTTGTGAGCATCGATGAGGTTTTGGATTTCATGCCTAAGGCGGGGGCAGTTGTCAGTGTCATGACCTTTTTACTGGTGGAAGTGGCAATATTGGCTCAGGTCGAAGTAGTGTGGCACAGGGTTTGGGATTGGTCTAGGGTCTAAAGGCTTCAGGAGTCCTTGTCCTTTCAACTTCTCAAAACCCTTGATATAGGTCTACCAAGATTAGAGAACCGCCTATTTCTGACGGTAGCTACCTCTGCCGTAGTGGGCTTGGTCTCAAAATGCCCCCCAAAAGTTCTTTTATTCTGGCCATAAAACTTTTGTTTTCAGCCTCCTCTTCTTCAATATCCATAACAGTCTCTCTCAACTGTCGGAAATCCACAATCATTGAAGTCATCCTCCTCAACTTGCCATAGATCGAGGCTTGGTGCCTTGATGATCATTTTGATCTGGTCCTTTTCTGAGGGCCGGGTTTGCATCTTCAGAAGCTGGCTCCTCCAGCGGTCCACATATTCCTTGAAATTTTCTCCGGCCGGCTTCTGCTTGATTTTCTAAGTCACGGAGTGACAAGTCAATCTCCAGGTCCGTGACATATTGTTTTAAGAAAGCATCAGCTAGCTCCCTCCAATCTTCCTTAACCTGCTTGTCTAGGTTATGGTACCATACTACGGGTGCCCCCTCGAGTGACATCCCGAACATCTTTTGTACTTGGCGCGTGAGACAGGCCAACTGAACTCATAACAGACACATACTGACGGAGATGCACCCTCGGATCTCCATTCCCATTGAACTTAGCCAAATCCGGCATCTTAAACTGCGCTGGCAACTGCTCCTCAAACTTCATTGTCTCATAATCTAGCAAATCTTCATTCTTACCCCTCATCTTGCGGGTAACGGATTCAACCTGATCCCTGAGTTTCTGAAATTCTGCCTGAGACCCAATCACTCTGCCTGTTGCATATTCTGCCATGTCATCATCAAAAGTGGGGGACATCATCCCCTAACCCATTCGGAGGCTCCTCACGCCTTACATTCTCAGAATCTCCCCCGGCACGGGGCACAGCCATATTTGTCATGGCAGTAGTGTAGTCAAGGCTTGCAACTGTTCAGTAATCTTGGCGAAGCCATTTTCCAACTGATCTATCCGGGATACCTCAGTATCTGATTCACTCATGTTGTTCTCGGTATTTTGGTGAGTCTTCCCTTTTTTCTAACCCAACGGGAATCTATGATGGCTTTCAGAACACAAGGGTTAACATGATGTATGTATGCATGATGTGCATAAGAAGTATATAACATATATTAAATCAAATAAAATTCTCAAACAAATCGGCCTATTATCATTTTAGAAGCTTTTGGGACAACTGTCATAAGAGTGAACCTGTCCCAGTTTAAATGGCCCAACGAGTTCATGTCTTATGGCAAAGAGCCCAACTAAATCCAAATGATAAAATTCCGAACACAATCATAAAATGGCCCATTGTTATTTAGAAGCCTTTTGGCCCAATCGTCATGAGATACGTTCTTGTCCCAGTTTAAATGGCCCAACAAGCCCATATCCCATGGCACATGGTCCAAACGGATCCAAACAACGATGTTCCCAAAAACAAGCATAGAAGAAAGATAATGCAAACGCAATAATTTTTACAGTATGGCCCATCAACATTTCAGAAGCTTTGGGCCTAATAGTCATAAAGTACGAACTTGCCCCAGTTTAAATGGCCCAGCAAGCCCGCATTTCTGACAATAGTCCAACTGCATCCAAATGAGGATGGTCCACAAGCACATATTCAAGGAAATAATTGTTACTTTAGCCAACCCGGTCTATGGGTGGGTTAGTAAGAGTATAGACAAAGGCTCTCCCGGCGAAGGATGGCCCACAACTAGGTCCTCCCCACTCAAGGGTTCGAGCAACCAAGTGAGCGCACCCCTTTTTATACACTAAGGTACGTGCCAATGAGCTATGGTGTGTGACGGACTATCAAATGGATTTCCCGTTGTAGATTCCCCAGAGGGAAGGTGGAGCGAGGCTCACTTAAATACCCAAGCCTCTTAGGCTCTTATCGCTTGTGTTCAGGAATAAACAACGAGTCCTCCAAATTAGTCCATCACAATAGACTACGAGTAAATGGCTATCTAGGTGCCTTCACAGCTTTTCCTTCTAGAAAGGTAGTGAATGAAGGAAGACACCAAACCATTACCTAGCCTTAAAATGCCTTTGATTAAACCCTCACTTTATCCACTATAGACACGGTCAATTAAAACATAAATCCAAACATCACAAGAACATATTTCGGGGCCAATTCTCTGATCCCCAGTGGAGTCGCCAGACTGTGGGACACAGGACCTGGGCGACGCCGTTCCTAGGCTCGCGGCCTAGTTGGGAAGGATTACATAACATGGAGTCGCCACCGGTGTGAACCGGGGACAAAGATTTAAGGCCGCACTCACCCCTCGCAAGGGAAGACCTCAAACCGTTGGGTTCGGAATGGTCCCTTACTTATGTCACTTGTAATGAAAAGATTCATGTAATAATTTAACTAAGCTTAAGTAACACTTATTTCCAAGAGGATCATGCTTCTAAATTCTCATATGCAAAATAAAACTTATGGTACATTTTTACATATATCTTATATTTAAAATTGCATGCTCAACATATCAATCAAGATAGCAACGAACATACAACTTTACATATACATTCAGGAAAAACACAAGCACACGTATTGACCATTCAAGCACACATATGGGCACTTTTCCAAGTGGTACGTGGAATTGTAGCCCAAGTACAGACCGCACTACCGTCCATTCGGAATCGGCTACGGAGTTTACGTCTGGGTTTCCATCCGATATACCGCAAGAAATAATACTCAAATGTTATCATGACATAAGCATACGAATTGTAATACATTGACACATTTGCACAAGAAAGATCAATCAATAGGCAATTATGCATGAATATAATAAGACAGACTCAGTTCAGTGTGTGCACGTTGTTTTGTAGCGTTCGTAAACGCGTTCGAACGGAAATAAAACAGAATGCTCACGTTCGAGTAGCGTTCGTAAACGCGTTCGAACGGAAATGAAACAGAATGCTCACGTTCGAGTAGCGTTCGTAAACGCGTTCGAACGGAATGAAACAGAATGCTCACGTTCGAGTCGAGTAGCGTTCGTAAACGCGTTCGAACGGAGACGAGACAGAATGCTCACGTTCGAGTAGCGTTCGTAAACGCGTTCGAACGGAAATGAAACAGAATGCTCACGTTCGAGTAGCGTTCGTAAACCGCGTTCGAACGGAAATGAAACAGAATGCTCACGTCGAGTAGCGTTCGTAAATGCGTTCGAACGGAGACGAGACAGAATGCTCACGTTCGAGTAGCATTCGTAAACGCGTTCGAACGAGATGAGACAAACAGAAGATCACGTTCGTATGGCGTTATTAACGCGTTCGAACGGATACGAGACCTGACACATAAAGCAAAAACCATGCGCGTTCGAGTTGCGTTCGTGAACGCGTTCGAACGGACACGGACCTGATGCATGAAATAGGATGCAATACATAAACAGAAATAAAGGGCGCGGCGAAGCACTGCCGTAAAGGTGACCTTTTGGGGCTCTTGATCTCTCAAAGAGAGGACCTTTAGACCAACATACTAAGCCCATGCGCGTCACATCACACATACAAGAATAGAACCAATCATATCAACCAAGTATGCCCGATTGAACATATCTTACATCCAATCTGAACACACATCAACCGGCGCGGCAAAGCATCGTGGTAAAGAGCTTTTAGCCCCTCCCCATAGGGGATCTCACAACACACTTACTAAGCCCATGCGCTCGATTGACTTATACATACGAAAATAAAGATAACAATATCAAACTAAGTATGCCTGATTGAACGTATCTCGCGTCCAACCGAACATACATCAACCGGCGCGGCGAAGTAGTGTCACGAAGGTGGCCTTTTCGGCTCTTTGTCTCCTAAATGGAGGACCTTTGGACTAACTCACTAAGCCCATGCGCTTGGTTGAATCATGCATAACTAACGACATATTGAATTCAAGTAAGCAAACTAAATAAACGAGAGCAACGCAACAAAAGAAAGATGGTGCCGTTTACCCAAGCGGTACGTGGAGTTGTGGCCCCGTACAGATCATATTACCATCCATTCGGAATCGGCTATGAAATTTATGTCCGGGTTTCCATCCGATATACCGCGAGAGTTGACACATCTCTCATTCATCCAATACCCACACATACATCATACACACACAGATACCACAAATACAGAAAATATAATCAAAATAAATGACCAGAAAGTAAAATGAGAATAAGTGTGAAAGATACCCTCAGGTCTAACCTTTTAAGCCGTCTCTCAGACTCACGTTCCACGAAGATCGAAAGGGGGGTAAAGCTCCGCAACTTTTTCTGTTCCGCTGGTTCAACGTCTTAGCTCACTGTTTCGCTGCTTTGCTTACGATTCGAACTTCGTTCTGCTCCTATTCGGCTCCTGTTTTGCTTCTCACTGCACGGGCTACCTGTTTCAATGTTTTCAAAGAACTATTCCAAGTTGTGTGGGTTCTTAGTGCAAAATATATGATTATTCTTAAGATTATCTATGTAGTTTTTTGTTACTGTTTTTTAAGGATTTGGGCTGCTGTTAAGGTGATTTAGGAGGTTGTTTAGGAGTGTTTTAGGGTGTGGTTTTTTTGTGGTAATTTTCGGTGGTGGAGGCTGCTGTATAGATGGCTGTTTCGGCTATGGAGGGTGGTGGCTTGTGGTGGTTTCTTTGTTTTCTTTCTTGTGTATGTGTGAAGTGTTTTTTCTCTTTTTGCTTGTTTGGTCTTGGGTGTGTAGAGAGAGTCTAGAGAGATTTCGAGAGAGTTTTGGGTGTGAATTATATGTGTCGAGGACAGAAAGGCTTTGGTGAGGGGTTGTTTATATAGAGAATGGCTAGGGTTGACAAGGGAAGGGATTTTGTTTCCAAATTAGGAGAGGTGAGAAAGGCATACACAATATTGAGGGGGGACAAGATATTTTAAATTAGGAAGTTGTAATATTTAATTTGTGTTGGTTTAGGAATACAAATATTTTATATTGGTAAATATTTTATTAGATTAGGAAGTCAAATATATGATTGGCTTTAATTGGTTAAGATTGATTTAATTAGGCATATCTTCTTTTTAGTTTAGTATGTGATTTGTTTAATTTAGGCATGATTTAGTTTCAGTTGGTAATTGTTTATTTTAATTGGTAAATGGTTTAAATATTTTTTTAATGTTTAATATTTAATTTAATATTTATTTATTTAATTTGGGATGTGTTTTATGGGCTTTGGGGAGCTAAATGGCTGGGCGTGAGGCTAGCAGCAAAACCAGAATTACCGACAACCGTTCGAACGCTCCCTCGAACGTGACACGAACGCCCGCAATCTGTTTCCCGTTCGAACGAAGTAGCGAACGCAGCACTAATGAAGACAGTGAGCTTGTTTATTCTGAATTTCCCCTTCCGATGCTTCCGTGACTCAAAAGGTAGTGCCTCCAAATGAGACTCATCATCGGGTCTTATGTGTAAAAATGCAGTGCCTACAATAAGGAAGCAAGAAATTTTATGTGGTTCGCCTGAAAGATTCAGACTACATCCACGTTGAACTCCAGGAACTTGGAGCTCATTGCACTATTATTATCAAGAACGTACAAGATACTACCTTCACTCTTTCACTACATTTTTTCCCCAAAAACAGAGCCACAGCTATAAACCCTAGAACTCGACGCAACTTCTCAACAACACAGTAACAGCCTCTTATCACTTAATACAAAGAAATCAAGACAAGCACTTACTGAATATAAGCAAGTTGACACTCCTTGGCTCTAGTACCGTTTATTGTTCTTGGCAATGACAGTAAAGGAGAAACACACCAGATCGTAGACCAGAAATCAGAGAGGAGAAGGTTAGCTTGATGCCGACTGAAAGAAAAGGAAGAACTCTGATCACGATAACCCTAGGCACAATTTATATATGAAGAGCAAATGGATTGCAACGGTAGAGATGAAGCCATGTAAGCTGATCCAACGGTCAAGACCATTAAATAGCAAATGACATGTCATGTAAATAACAAATAGCGAAACGACAGGTCAGCCACCAAGAATGGCTTCACACTTTTACAGGTCTCTTAACAGGTAACTCCTGAGATTGATTGCATCCAAGTGCATATTGCATATATGATCTATTTGGTTACTAATTTACACTATTAAGTAGTAACATCACAAAGATGCAGAATACAAACACTCATTGGAAAGAAAATAGGCTGTCAAATACCACCAAATATGAAAGTCAATATAGAATTTCTTGTTTCATGTTCAAAAATGATCAGATGTAGAAGAACTTTCCATATAAACAATGTCTTTGGCTGAATCTTCTGTAAGGCGTTTGTAAGGAACCTAGGACATCACTTATCTCCACATTGGTATGATATTGTCCACTTTAGGCTTAAGCCCTCATGGATTTGCTCTTGGGCTGTACCCAAAAGGCCTCATACCAATGAAGATATATGCCCATCCTTATATACCCACGATCTTCCCCATTATAACCAATGTGGGACTTTGGGACTTTGTTTGCACACCCAACAATCCTCCCCTCGAACAAAGGACTACCGAGCCTCCCCAAACGATCATCCATCTGTCCACTCTAGCCCAGGCCAACTCCTCTTCACCGTGTTGGGATTAGGACACGTCCATGAAGACCAGAGCACACCGCCTATCTAACCAAGCACATTCACGGATCACGATCGGGGCTCACCATCTTCTTGTTTTGTATACCGAGGATTCATCCACATGGCTAACTCTGGGGCATGGCTCTGATACCACTTGTAAGGAATCTAGGACATCACTTATCTCCACATTGGTATGATATTTTCCACTTTGGGCCTAAGCCCTCATGGATTTGCTCTTGGCTATACCCAAAAGGCCTCATACCAATAAAGATATATGTCCATCCTTATATGCCCATGATCTTCCCCATTTCTAACCAATGTGGGACTTTGGGACTTTGTTTGCACACCCAACAGCGTTGGAGTAACCGAGGGACTGGAGATAGTTTGTGACAGACAGAACAAAAGGTTGTGGCTTTCACAGAAGAGTAATATTGAACGGATAATCAATAGGTTCGATATACATAAAGCCAACCAGTCAGCGTTCCCCTAGCGCACCATTTCAAACTGAGCAAGAGTTTGTGCCCCTCATCCAAGAAAGAGATAGAGGAGATGTCATTAATATCATATTCTTCAACAGTTTGAAGCCTAATGTATGTAATGGTATGTACCAGGCCAGATATTGCTCATTCAGTACGTGTAGTGAGCCGTTTTCTCTCTAATCCAGGAAAACAACACTGAGAGGCGGTCAAATGGATTCTCAGGTACCTCAAGGGTACATCAAAGTTATGTTTATGTTACAGGGGAGCTGATCCAATATTGGAAGGCTATACAGATTCAGATATGGCAGAAGATCTTGATGGTATGAAATTTACATCAGGTTTCATCTACACTTTTGCAGGGGGAGCTGTGTCATGGCAGTCAAGATTACAGAGGTGTATTGCATTATCCACAACAGAAGCTGAGTACATTACAATAGAAGAAGCAGGAAAAGAAATGTTGTGGATAAGTCATTTTCTCCAAGAGTTAGAGATCAAGTAGACATGATATAAGATACATTGTGATAGTCAGATGCCCTGGACTTGAGCAAGAACTCAATGTATCACTCCCGGATGAAGTACATCAATATTCGCTATCATTGGATACGCTAGGTGATAGATCACCAGCTGTTGAGACTAGTGAAGATCCATACAGATGAGAATCCAGCTGACATGTTAATGAAAGTGGTTACTCGAGACAAGCTAGAACTGTGCAGAGACATAGGTGGGATAGCTGTCAGATGACAATTATTTTTCAGACGCAGCTGAAGGGGGAGAATTGTAAGATCCAGTTGCATACTACATGAGGAAGCTTCATGCCATGATCCAGCTGCCATGCAAGACATCCATGAGAAGCTGCCAAAGCAACTTTCGGTGGAAATTGCAATTTCCATGAAATTAGGGAGTGAATGGTGGAAAACACTGTAGAAGTGTTGAAAATTTGAGCCAAATCTTGGCTATAAATACAAAGCTCATTCTTGAGCTTAAGGCATCCCAAATCAGCAAGTTTCAAGTGTATAAAGCTTGGTAGAGTGTTAGAGAGTTAAAGTTTTTGTAAAGTTCAAATGCTTGTAATCTATTCTTATAGTACTATAAAGTTTCGGTTTTTCTTTCAAACACACTATAGAGTGATCAGAGAATCACAACAGGTTGTGTCAAATGTTGCTTAAGATATATAAATATTGTAAAACTCCATAATTCAATATATTTAAAAATTCAGTCTTCTCTATCTCTCAAAAATAAAAAATAAAAAAACTTCACAATACGTTCTGTTACAGAAATATTAGATTGTTGTCTAGAATTTCTGGTTCAGACTTTGTATAAATCCTGGATGAATATTGAGATTAAACCCAACAATAACAATAGTAAGGGCATTAATTTCTTAAGAATATTGATTACATTATCAAAATCATGTCATTTTTTGGAAGTTTTGTTTCTGTTTTTCTCTAACAATTCAGAGGTTGCAAGAGTTACGTAGCACAGTGGCAACTCCTTTGTTATTAAATATAGAAGTAAAATAAAAATAAAATCGTATAAATTAATTTGTTAAGCTAAATTGTAGAAATTGACGGTGAGCAGAGTCCCCACCATATTTTCAGACGAATAAGTTAGCCCAACAGAAGCGAGATTCCACATCAGTTTTACTGGCTTTCTAATTTGTTTATTCCCTCCATAAACAATGAGCAGTTATGCATTTATTTTAGTCTATTTCCAAGTTCAATTTTTACTGTCCTTTTTTACCCCCCCTAAATTTGTTTAATTTGCAATATAACTGCTAATTAGTCAAAGTCATATTTTGTATTGGAAACCACGCCATCAAATCACCCCTTCCGAGTTTAAGCGGAACAGGTAAAATCTCCGGCTGTCCCAGACTCTTACAAGAAACTCACTCCCTGGATTCGAACCTAGGATCTCAAGATGAGATCATGAGTCATATACCACCAAACAACGCCCGGAAAAGATACAAGTCCTTAATGGGAGCAATGTGATGATGTAGCGCGAAGAAAGGATGAAGTTGAATCGCCACATTCTTAATCTGAGGCGACAGCAGGATGAAGCAGTAAGTAACTTGTTTGTGTCTCATTGTTAGGCCTCGCTATGGCATCAGAACAAGTCAGAGATTTAAGCTTTTTTAACCTGTATAGAACCTATTGTTCCATTCAATCTCAAATAAATTCAATAAATACAAGGGAAAAAGATCCAAATATATCCTCACAATGCATGACTGAGATAGTTGTCCAAGTTTCTAACTGAATGTTTGCACTGCAGAGATAAATTTTCCATATTCTAACTGATCCTTTTTCTGTAGACGGGGTAATTGTCTTTCAAATATGTTTCTTAAAGCTTAATATGTTTCCTTTCTGATCCGTCAGAATCAAAGATGCACCAAATATGTCTCAGTCATGAACAATGCCAAAGAACTTTCTAGAAAGAAAGATAGATGTAACAGGTAACTCCTGAGATTGATTGCATCCAAGTTTCCATTTTTGATCCCAAGAAGCATTGAGGTGAAAATGAACAATCGATGTTCCGATAATTAACATGTATACATATTACTAATTGAATGAAAAATATAATTACTAAAAAAAAATTACCTTTGAAAACGTCAAGTTATTCCAAATATTGTACATTCCCTTTCATTCTCCCATGAGCATATTGCATATATGTTCTATTTGGTTACTAATTTACACTATTAAGTAGTAACATCACAAAGATGCAGAATACAAACACTCATTGGAAAGAAAATAGGCTGTCAAGTACCACCAAAATATGAAACTCAATATAGAATTTCTAGTTTCATGTTAAAAAATGATCAGATGTAGAAGAACTTTCCATACAAACAATGTCTTTGGCTGAATCTTCTGCAAGGCGTTGGAGTAACCAAGGGACTGGAGATATGCCTGCTTCTGCAACTCCCTCTAGAACTTTAACGACTTGCCCCATCGTTGGCCTATCCTTCTCATCATCTTGAATGCACCAACAAGCAACTCTGCAAGCTCTAGTCAGCTCTTCTACCATGGCATCACCTTCCAATCTGTCATCTAACAAGGCAACAACATTTTCTCCTTGGTAAATTTGTAGCAACCCGAAGCGGAAAATAATCATCGAAGCCTTCTTCTAATTGCTCTCTATTTCTCCTTCCTGATATAACTTCTAAAAGCAGCATTCCATAGCTGAAAACATCAGCTTTTGGAGTGACAGGTTCACCTGAGATCCATTCTGGTGCTAGATAACCTATGGTTCCTCGCATGGTTGTTAGAACCCGGCTAAAGTCTCTGCCAATGAGCTTTGCAAGACCGAAATCAGCCACTTTCGGGTTGTATTCTGAATCCAACAATATGTTCTCAGGCTTTATATCACAATGTATGATGCAGTCTCTGCACTCTTCATGTAGGTAAGCCAATCCTTTAGCAGTCCCAATCACAATTTTATATCTGCTCTGCCAATTTAGAATGTTTGCACTCTTTCGAAATAAAACGGATTCTAAAGAACCATTAGACATGTATTCATAGACTAAAAATCTTTTTGAAGCTTCTACGCAAATTCCCCTTAGACGAACAAGATTAATATGTTGGATCAATCCAACGGTCTTCACTTCCGTGCAAAATTGCTTCTCACCTTGCGTCAGACTTTTGAGTTCCTTAACAGCTATGACAGTTGAATTGGGCAATGTTCCTTTGAAAACAGAACCAAAAGCTCCCTCTCCAAGTTTGTCTGAGAAGTTTTTTGTTGCAATTCTTAACTCCATATATTTGAACACCACCAATGAATCTCCCACTGCTTCAAACAAGCCAGCTGATCGTCTCCTCCACAGAATTACCAGGACAATGGCAAGAAGAGCAAAGAAGCCCGACACTACTGTGGCAACAATCAAAGTGGTATTTCTTTTAGCTTTACCTCTAGTTCCAGTCCAGTCAGATGCCGCAATCCGAAGATGAAAATCTGTCCCATTCTCATTTGATCTGAGCTGTTGTAGATTGAAGAGGTCTCCTGTCCAAATCAAGCACCTATTACCAAAAGCAAAAGCATTGCATGAACAGCTGCTCAAGCATGATAATTCACATTCTTCAACCGTTGTAGCTGCTAAAGACTGTGAGTTCCCTGGCAAGCGCATGTTGGGCATCACAAGAAACTTATCCTTTCCTCCACCATTACATTGTAAAGAAACTCTCCTAACACATCCATCTCCATGATCTCCCAGTTCCCAATTCTTGGGAATCTTTTGTTCGAATCCTTGAATGCAAGCACAAAGAGTCTCACTCTGCTGATTGCAGATGCCAAATGGCCCGCAGAAAGCATAAATCTCACATTGTTGTGTTGGTCGCGTCCAGAGGAGCGTCCACTGCCTGAAATTTCTTCGCCATACATATTGCTTGTATTGCCCGGAGTAATCAAGCACAAATCTAGTAAAAGCATTAGGGATAGCAGAAGCATAAGTACAATAGCTCTCATTCTCATTGGAAACATAGGTGATATTTGTGACATAAGGATTCGACTGAATTTCAGGAACGAAAGTGAAAATCTTCCCCGTCCACTCCCCACTAGACCAGTACTGCTCAGAACCATTCCAAAGTGCCAAATGGCTCGTCCGATTTTGTTCAACTTCAACAGAGAACAATGCGGGTGCTGGATTTTGAGGGTTGGTCCAGGAAACTAGGCTTTGTTTTTCATTTCTAAGCTTATTGTATCCAAGTTTGCTGCCAGGGATCCAATGATCAGTTGGGTGATCAAAACTCTGCCAGATTACACTGGACAACTCCAATGTATTTGCTACAATAAAGTTTCCACTATCAAGAAGCTTTGCTGTTGTAGAATTCAAAACCTTCGACGTTGAATTCGTTGACCATATTGCAGCCCCACTTTGGTTGAGTAGCACTACATTTCCATCTTCCAAGAGTTTGAATTCTGAAGAAGAAGGATTGGAGACCGGTTTTTTCTATTTGCCACCCAAATTACTGGTTTATCTGGCAACCATTTATACCATATGCCAATATAGTATTTCTGAGAATTATTGCCTGGTGTGAAAAATCCCAGTTCAAACATATCACCTTCAGAGGTTAATGTTTGGTTCCCTGAAAGAGATTGTCCTGGAGAGATTGAATCAGACCCTTTAGAGAAATGGATTCTGAAAAACAGAACTAAGAAAAGCATAAAACTCTTTGGAAACCATGATTCCTTTCTTATGATACCCATTTCTCCAAAAGTTGGCGAACAAAAATATAGATGATTGGCTGTATTTGTATGCCAAAAATGGAAAGATTGAATGATATATAAGCTGTATCACAATGCAGGCTTTGAGTATCAGCAAAAGAATCCCACTAAGTTCCAAAGCAGTTTACTTTGTAAATTCTGCTTTCAGACAAGATATGCAGAATCCAATTATTGGTTACATTCTGTGTTTCAATGGTTGACTTCTTATTGTCTCTGCACTGAGATATTCAACTTTTGGCCCCAGTTTCAACAATCACATTCTCACACAGTATTAAACAAATACTAATAAGTCAGAAATTGTATACTGAACATATTAAGAAGTCAAAAAATGTTTTTAAAAAAATCATAACTTATAAAAAAATGATTAAACATATAAAGTAGGTGGAGGTCCCCCAACCCACTGCCCATGATCTGATTTTCAAAGTTTGCAGATGAGTGAGTTTCCTGGTAGTGGGAGCTAGACATAACTTTGACTAATAATTCACTAATACATGCATACATACATAAATATATATATCATAGTAAGAAATATACAGTATAAAATCATATATATAATATAAACAAATGCCAGCTAAAGTTTTCAAATATGAAATGTTTAATTAACCTTTAATTCAAACTTCTTTGTACTAGTTACATAATAGCATGATGAGCTGTTGAGTAAAGACAAATCTACTCAAGTCAGCCTTTATTTTACTCTAGCAATTTGAAATTGGAACATGGATGCTCCACATTGACAAATGAAGAGGGGACCTGTAAAGGAAAATGCATTTCTTGGACCGCCTCATTCTTTGAATAAACAATAATCTAACCAATACGAACAGAAAATTGACCAGACAATTATTAATCAATATAACCATAGGTTGTTTGCGCTAAATGATTTAATATATTAAAGCATTCATTTACTTCCAGTTTTTATGACAAAAATTTGAAGCATTCAAGGATTTCATAATATGACACAGACAAAAAGCGGTCTAGAGATTGACCCTGATCCCATAATTTTTTACGATTTTGTTTTTGAAATGGGCTCAAACTCATCCAAAAGGCCTCTAATTATTGAGATAATCTCTTACTTATAAAGATATGGCCAAGATCACTCTCGGGATACTACAAAAAAAAAAAAAAAATGAAAACACTATCATATATAACTGCAGTAAAAGGTGCGGAATTAAGGATGGCTGCCATTCAATCAAAGAGTATTCCCTGCAAAACATTGGGATGATATCTCCGAATGAGAGCCTCTAGTACCTTCCATGGAATCTTGCTCAATTTGATCTTCGAAAGGAAGCTCATGATGAGAACCGTTCACATGCAGATTGGAAGGCCAAGGACTTCCAGGGCTGAGCAACCAAAGGGGCTAAAATTGATGCTGCTATTGACACTATTAAATATGATATAATTATAGTAATATTATTATTAGTATATGGTGCTGTATTGGTGTGTTTTAATTATGAATATTGTAATGATATGATGATGGGCAGTTGCGGTAGCAGTTAAGTGGATTATATCAGCCCAAGACATTATAAATACGGGCGATTTCTGCAGGAGAAAAGGGAGGAAATTGGGAAATGAAGATCTGGGAATCAACCATGAGTTGGTTAGGGCTGGTGCTTGCTTCAGATGGGGCGTTGTAAATACCAGCACATCCACAGGCACATTGTTTTCTTCCTCTCTCATGAGAGCACTATCAGTTCCAAGGAAAAATATATTTTTTCACTTCCACTAGTCACAGCTGAAACAACAGCCTGCCCTAGATGACAAACAAGAGTATATGTGGTCATGGAAAAAAAAAAAAAAAAAAGAAAACAAGATATCTATACGTTCTATAATTCATCTGCAAAGGTAACACAATCAACAAGTATCCACAAGGCCAACAAGTATGCAATGGTAGCAATACATAGATGTGAAATTGAGTCATTCATCAGTTTGTGTGGGAGACGTTGAATGGCACATACTGTGAATCTCTTTTGACCACTGGAAGGCAGCAGTTATATGGTTGCAATCCTCCGTGGAAAAGAGCATTTCTATTCAGGAGAAGCTGCTGTGGAGTAACAATAGTCAATAGATGCTACAAATCCTAAAATAGTCTAACCTAAGAAGGCAAGAAAAGGAGAAAAAGTAATAGAAACAGTAATGGAAAACTTCTAAATAAAACTAATTTTGGCTTTACCTTCTTTACAAGACACACAAACTTAAAGCATCTCCAAAGCAAAAAAACACACAACAACATCCATAATAGTCATCACAACACAACCTTTAACTGCGGATGCCTTTTGATCAAAGGCTGCAAACAGTGTCACTGAAGAACTTCTCACGATCAAAAACGTTAACATTAGGATCTATAACCTCCCATGAATCTATAAATATAATAGCAAAAACATGAACGTTCATTTGTAAAAAAACAACAGTTCCAAGTCGGTAAACATCAGTAATTAAAAAGTAAAATACCAGCAGTAATGTAAATCCACTCTATGTTTACTTTAAGCAATCTACCCAATCATGGTCAGATTACAAGAAAAGATTCATCACCCACCGTCCAAAAAGGTATAAACAGGGAGTCCAGATAGTTTGATATAGAAAAAGTTATCAGCCAAGGCATATTCTGCTCAACCATCTCCACAAGAATTGGTAGACATTTCTCAAAGATAAGGGTGGCAAAACGAAATTTGTATCAAATCTTAAAATTGAATCAAAATATGATGGATTTGTATTCGATTCGTTTATTAAACGAATCATAATATCAAAATTAAATGAATCGAATACGAATATTCGTTTAATCATGATATTTACAATAACATAAATTATCATAATTTATTTACATTAATTTTAAATTAATAAACATATACATATAAATACGTAATTAATATATTTACTAAAAATAACTCACTAAAAATAGATAATATTAATTTTTTCATGGCAATTAACAATGATTTCTTGAATCTTAATTAAAAAATAATAATAACTAGTAAAGAAAATAATAAAACAAATACTAAACGAATAAATGAATCGATGAACTTAAATTCATATTTGATTATAAAATAATCGAATCGAATTGACCCATTTATTAAAAGAATATATTTTTTTAAACCTGTATTTGTTTTCAAGCGAATCAAACGAATAAAATTCTAACCCAAATCGCCACCCCTGCTCAGAGAGATCTGTGACAGTCTGGAGAATTTGTCGTAGCACCAGCAGGAGACAACTTCAAAGCAAATACAACGCGACTCTCTGTCAAAATTATATGCATCATCATTCAAACTCTAACTTTAAATAGAAGGACGAAAAGGTTGAGTAAATATGGGAGTGATCTCTCTCTTTTGAAGCACTATTAGTTAAATCAGAAAGCCTCCAAATTCCTATAACAGGTACTGATCCTCAAGTATCATCCCCATAATGAAAATTTATGATTTCCATATTCCATCGTGGGATTTTAGGAGATTCTAAGATCAGAACAAATGTGCAGAATCAACTCTAGAGGTTGATTACATATTCTAGCCAATTTTACATTCCAAATATCACAATTGTATTAAGAAGTTAGTTTCAAAATTTCCTCGTAATCTATGACACTTTATGCTTCAGGTGACAAAGTTCAAATCTATTAATTAATACGGTGGCACCACCCGTTTAGGAATTTTATCAAACACTTGATGTGCTTCAAAAGCTTTTATAATAAATAACATATAAACAGACAATTTGACAAATTAAAAAAAAAAAACAAAACAAAACAAAAAAACATGTCCATCATCAAGTATCAGAACTGAAAATCATTCTCATACACAGTAGGCTGTTACTGTGTCAGAAGGTGTCCTAAGATTTTCCGATTTCATCATTTAGATGATGTAATGTACTTTCTCAAAAACAAAACCCAGACGTGAATCAGAAAGAACGTAGCGAATATGTTTTAATCAGATGAAATTAATCATCACCATTGCATTCACTTTCCTCATTTTCACATATTACACTTACAAAGAAAAACACATCTATGAAGCCGATACCAAAAAGGAACGCCCAGCGATGACAAACCATTGTACCTTTTATAGCTCCGAACTGAAGCCCTAAAAAGCTGGCTGTTTGGTAACTGATACGTAGTTATTCCTGATGACTATTTCTTTCCTGTCCTTGTAATTCACAAGACAGCGAATATTTGCTTTTTACAGGAAAATGATCATTTTTCCAAAATAATGTTTATCAATAAAACTTCGAAATCGTTTCATTTTTTTACTATATAAGGTGGAAAAATGATAATTTTTCCTAAATTAAATATATAATTTATATATTGAGATATACTTTATTAAAATAAATATTATTATCATTTTATTATTTCAAAAATCGAAAAATAACAAATAAATATTATAAGTATTATAGTATAATATTTTACAATTATATTTTTACAAACTTAACTTTTTATTATTATATCTTTATTAAAAAAATATTTTATTATAATAATAAAATGTTATACGTCAATAATTTTTGTATTCATTTGTTTTCCCTATTTTTTATAATAAAATATAATATTTATAGTAAAATGAAAATTTTGTTAAAATATGACAATAAAATATTACATTTCATTATTTCTTATACTAATTTTTTATTACCTAGTTAATAATAACAATTAAAATAAATTTGAAACAAAATACGACCAATCAGAGAAGAGCATAATCCTTACTCTTTTAAGAACTACATATTAGACTTTAAAAGAAAGTTAAGACAGAAGTGTTCACGGGTCGGGTTTTTTAATATTTTTTTTGACCCGATCGGGTCGGGTCAATCTGGTCCTTCGACCCGCGACCCGAAATTTGAGAAGTTGACCCGTGCAGGTCGGGTCGGGTCAAAAATCTGCGGGTTGGGTCGGGTCAACATAATATGCAGTAAATATAATATATATATTTTTTTGATACAAATTTTCATAAGGTAGTCAATGGCTGTATTGGCAAAGTGTTTGAATTAAATACCTGCTACTCCAGAGTTCGAATCCCACCATGCACATTTTGTTTAATGATTAAAATTTTCAAAAATTGATGAGTCTGGGATTCGAACCACAGACAACCTGAAAAGTATGTAAGGACATTGCCAATCTAGCTACAATTGTTTCTGTTAAATTTGTATCATAAAAAATATATATATTATGTTGACGGCTGATTTTGGTCTCAGGGCAATATGGGAATATTACTCCCGAGACAATCCTCCCTCAATAGTGAATTTGTTTGGTTATGGGGGACCAAAAGCAAACTTAGCAAAATACAGATAAATACGCCAATCGACAAGGAGATTTAACGTGGTTCGGCGGATCTTGGTCCGACCTACGTCCACGGGCACAAAAAGGATGATACTTTATATTACTCGAACACGCTTCTCAGCTCTGCTTCTTGTTGTTTTTTACAAGTCAGAGCTTGGTGATTCTGATCTGATGATATTCCTTTTCTTTACACTCACTCTACCCTACCCTCCTATTTATAATGGTGAAGAAATCAGATTCCTATTTGTACACGAATTCCCAGTTGGAGATGGTTTCCTTTTCCTATCAGGATTCCTACTTTTAAAACTACATTCACTTCTTTTATCCTTTTAGGATACTGACTCATCAGTTCTCTTTATGAAAATAGGATAACTTATTATCTTATCTTGTATTGATAGAATGCCTTATCTTCCCGAACATGTCTTGCCCTATGCTCGGTTTTCACGAGGTCGGTCTTCATGTGGTCGGTCATAATAGTCTTTTGTACTGGGAGTGCTACTGTCGACCTGATAAGTGACCGGTCATCCTGAACTCAAGTGATCGGTTACCGATTATGAAGTGCTCGGTCTCTTCCTGTTGTGGTCGGTCTTTTATTGTAAAGCGTTCGGGCCCTTACTGCTGACTTTTTATGGGTCGGGTCGGAATTAATGATATCATCCAAGAAGGGAATTACCCTTTTTACCCATGCCGTACTCCTTAAATAACATAGTGCCTGAAAACACCATCAACATCTGTCCCCTAGTTCTCGGTTCCAACGAGTATGCAAGTTGGTGCCGGGAACTATATAAAAGATGGTGTGTTGATCGCCTTGCTGGTGGTCGACCCGGAGTTGAATTGAAATTTTCGTCGCCTCTCTTCAAGCACATTTTCTTGAGACGCGCAACAGTCACGTCTATTTAAATGCCCATCAAATCATCTTTTAGGGTTTTTCCTAATTTTGACACTTGTCGATCATCCGTCGGATTCCCGCCAAAAGGGAAAGTGAATCGACCGTGTAGAGGCGTTTTGATCTTTAACCATTCGTTTGATCTTGGCAGGCCTCTTCTGCTTTTGACATTTGGCGTCCATCCGGACTTCTTTTCTCGATCTAACAGCCATGAGCGTCCCACTCATGACTATAAGAGGACGAGGCTTTTACTGTGTAGTCTTTTTGGCAAATTTCTCTTGTGAACGTTTCAACCGTGACTTACTTGACTCAGTACTCCCAGATTTTCTTCCAGCCGTGAGTTTTTCTTTTCTCTCTCCACTGTGACCTGCAAATTTTGGGGACGAGCAAACCGTGCTGTGCAATCTTCAATTTTTCTGAAAGGAACAAGTAAGTTCTCTGGACGACCTCTCCTTTTTTGTGTGTTGTGAATCCTTTGTTAGTTTTGATGTTGCTAGGGAGTGACTTATGGCTTGTTGGATTTTGTTAGGGCATTTTAGAACCCACCCGCTTAGCATTCTCGGAATCCCCGAGTAGTTTTAGAGTTTTAGCTATAGACTGACTTCCCCTTCCTTTTTGTTTTCCGGACGTCTAGGATGTCTAACGACAGTTCTACCCTTGAAAACCCTGCTGAACCCTTGGCCCCTATTGCTGAAGAGCTTTCCTCTGGTTCGGGAGCACCCAGCGTAGAAGACCTTGATACTACTCCCACTCAT
Organism: Zanthoxylum bungeanum; assembly: GCA_019454045.1. Classification (NCBI taxonomy): domain Eukaryota; kingdom Viridiplantae; phylum Streptophyta; class Magnoliopsida; order Sapindales; family Rutaceae; genus Zanthoxylum; species Zanthoxylum bungeanum. The sequence continues at coordinate 215,450 of SKCR01048399.1, read as the reverse complement.
TCTGAGATCGAATAAGATTCTTACCATCAAAGGGTTCCTCGGAAGGATCCAGAGCCCGGTGATCTTGGCTCCTCGGCTCTGGATATGAACCGTCTTTCTAAGATAACTGAAGATGACCTCGCACTACTTCGACAACGATATGATATTCCGATAGATATCGCTCTTGAAGTCCCCGGACCAATGGATCGTGCTAGTCACCTGATGAAGGTTCGGTGGCCCTTCTTCCAGCTTTCTTTGAGTGCGGCTCCGGTTGCCAATTCAACCCTACTTTGCCTGGATGCTGGCCGAGATGGAGATCGCCCCCTGTCAACTAAGTCTAAACAGTTGGAGGATTTTGGTCGGGCTGTATGTAGCTTGGCATCGGGCGGGGTGTGGCGAACCTTCTTTTGAAGAAGTGAAGAGGTTGTATCGGTTGAAGGCCAACCCGAAGACTCACCACGGTTGGTACTATCTTTCAGCTTACGACAGATCGTCAAACGTCGTCCAAAAACTCCCCGACTCCAATAAGAATTTCAAAGATCTTTGGTTCTGGGCTACTGGAGATTGGGGACGGACCCTGAGGTCGGATGAAGGGGAGATCTTGGTCCCGGACATCTTTAGGGCAGGAGGTTAGGATACTAACTTTTAGTTTTTTCTTCCCTTAGTTTTTTTTGCTGTTTGGATTCTTACCCATTTTTCTTCTATTCCTCCTAACCTGTTTGAGAGATGCTCCCAAGGTCTCCCATCAGGTCCGGCAGCGAATATTCTGGGCTCGGCGGTATGCCGCCCATTGGAGGGAGTTGGTAAATGATGCGGCATTCTTTGAATCAGGACTTATATGGGCCGCTCCTCCCAAGGTCTCGAGTCGGATAGGTAGATGTCTGTTAATCTTCTTAGCCAGTTCCCTCGTTTATTTATCATGTTTGATGTCTTCTTTCTTTCTTTTTTAATTTTGTATGCTCTCGGTTCTGAACCTTTGTTTTTGTCCTTGCTTTTTTTTGTAGGTATGTCGAAGAGACCAAAGTACCTCGAGCGGTTGACCGGTGCCGCGAAGAAAGCTAGTCCAGGTGGAGCTGGTACTTCTCGGAAACGGCCTGAATCTTCTGAGGATAGAAAAGTGACCGCGGGGGTAGAATGGCCGAGCTCTAAAGGTCCATCTTCTTCTCCCCGGGTGTCCCCAATGGCTGTTACCCGTCCTGATAGCCCTCCAAGACTTTCCAGGAGGAGGAAACGTCGGTTTGGAGCTGTGGATACTCAGTTGAGGAGGGAATTGGAGGAGGAGGAGGCACCGAGCAGAGAAACTTCAGTTCGGCAGGAGGGTCCTTCTAAGAAACTGAAGGGTGCTGTGGTTCTCGGGGTTGATGACCTTGGGAAAAATATCAAGGAGATATGGGAATATTACTCCTGAGACAATCCTCCCTCAATAGTGAATTTGTTTGATTATGGGGGACCAAAAGCAAACTTAGCAAAAGACAGATAAATACGCCAATCGACAAGGAGATTTAACGTGGTTCGGCGGATCTTGGTCCGACCTACGTCCACGGGCACAAAAAGGATGATACTTTTATTACTCGAACACGCTTCTCAGCTCTGCTTCTTGTTTTTTACAAGTCAGAGCTTGGTGATTCTGATCCTGATATTCCTTTTCTTTACACTCACTCTACCCTCCTATTTATAATGGTGAAGAAATCAGATTCCTATTTGTACAAGAATTCCCAGTTTGAGATGGTTTCCTTTTCCTATCAGGATTCCTACTTTTAATACTACATTCACTTCTTTTATCCTTTTAGGATACTGACTCATCGGTTCTCTTTATGAAAATAGGATAACTTATTATCTTATCTTGTATGGATAGAATGTCTTATCTTCCCGAACATGTCTTGCCCTATGCTCGGTTTTCACGAGGTCGGTCTTCATGTGGTCGGTCATAATAGTCTTTTGTACTGGGAGTGCTGCTGTCGACCTGATAAGTGACCGGTCATCCTGAACTCAAATGATCGGTTACCGATTATGAAGTGCTCGGTCTCTTCATGTTGTGGTCGGTCCTTTATTGTAAAGCGTTCGGGCCATTGCTGCTGACTTTTTATGGGTCGGGTCAGAATTAATGATATCATCCAAGAAAGGAATTACCCTTTTTACCCATGCCGTACTCCTTAAATAACATACTGCCTGAAAACACCATCAACATCTGTCCCCTAGTTCTCGGTTCCAACGAGTATGCAAGTTGGTGCCGGGAACTATATAAAAGATGGTGTGTTGATCGCCTTGCGGTGGTCGACCCGGAGTTGAATTGAAATTTTCGTCGCCTCTCTTCAGGCACATTTTCTTGAGACGCGCAACAGTCACGTCTATTTAAATGCCCATCAATCATCTTTTAGGGTTTTTCCTAATTTTGACACTTGTCGATCATCCGTCGGATTCCCGCCAAAAGGGAAGTGAATCGACCGTGTAGAGGCGTTTTGATCTTTAACCATTCGTTTGATCTTGGCAGGCCTCTTCCGCATTTGACATTTGGCGTCCATCCGGACTTCTTTTCTCGATCTAACAGCCATGAGCGTCCCACTTATAACTATAAGAGGACGAGCTTTTAACGTGTAGTCTTTTTGGCAAATTTCTCTTGTGAACGTTTCAACCGTGACTTACTTGACTCAGTACTCCCAGAGTTTCTTCCAGCCGTGAGTTTTTCTTTTCTCTCTCCACTGTGACCTGCAAATTTTGGGGATGAGCAAACCGTGCTGTGCAATCTTCAATTTTCTGAAAGGAACAAGTAAGTTCTCTGGACGACCTCTCTCTTTTTTTTGTGTGTTTTGTGAATCCTTTGTTAGTTTTGATGTTGCTATGGAGTGACTTATGGCTTGTCGGATTTTGTTAGGGCATTTTAGAACCCACCCGCTTAGCATTCTCGGAATCCCCGAGTAGTTTTAGAGTTTTAGCTATAGACTGACTTCCCCTTCCTTTTTGTTTTCCGGACGTCTAGGATGTCTAACGACAGTTCTACCCTTGAAAACCCTGTTGAACCCTTGGCCCCTATTGCTGAAGAGCTTTCCTCTGGTTCGGGAGCACCCAGCGTAGAAGACATTGATACTACTCCCACTCCTTCTGAGATCGAACAAGATTCTTACCATCAAAGGGTTCCTCGGAAGGATCCAGAGCCCGGTGATTTTGGCTCCTCGGCTCTGGATATGAACCGTTCTTCTAAGATAACTGAAGATGACCTCGCACTGCTTCGACAACGATATGATATTCCGATAGATATCGCTCTTGAAGTCCCCGGACTAATGGATTGTGCTAGTCAACCTGATGAAGGTTCTGTGGCCCTTCTTCCAGCTTTCTTTGAGTGCGGGCTCCGGTTGCCAATTCAACCCTACTTTGCCTGGATGCTGGCCGAGATGGAGATCCCCCCTGTCAACTAAGTCTAAACAGTTGGAGGATTTTGGTCGGGCTGTATGTAGCTTGGCATCGGGCGGGGTGTGGCGAACCTTCTTTTGAAGAAGTGAAGAGTTGTATCGGTTGAAGGCCAACCCGAAGACTCACCACGGTTGGTACTATCTTTCAGCTTACGACATCTCTCGTCAAACGTCGTCCAAAAACTCCCCGACTCCAATAAGAATTTCAAAGATCTTTGGTTCTGGGCTACTGGAGATGGGGGACGGACCCTGAGGTCGGATGAAGGGGAGATCTTGGTCCCGGACATCTTTAGGGCGGGAGGTTAGGATACTAACTTTTATTTTTTCTTCCCCTAGTTTTTTTTTATGTTTGGATTCTTACCCCTTTTTCTTCTATTCCTCCTAGCCTTTTGGAGAGATGCTCCCAAGGTCTCCCATCAGGTCCGGCAGCGGGTATTCTGGGCTCGGCAGTATGCCGGCCCATTGGAGGGAGTTGGTAAACGATGCGGCATTCTTTGAATCAGGACTTATACGGGCCGCTCCACCCAATATCTCGGGTCGGATAGGTAGATGTCTGTTAATCTTCTTAGCCAGTTCCCTCGTTTATTTATCATGTTTGATGTCTTCTTTCTTTCTTTTTTAATTTTGTATGCTCTCGGTTCTGAACCTTTGTTTTTGTCCTTGCTTTTTTTTGTAGGTATATCGAAGAGACCAAAGTACCTCGAGCGGTTGACCGGTGCCAAGCGAAGAAAGCTAGTCCAGGTGGAGCTGGTACTTCTCGGAAACGGCCTGAATCTTCTGAGGATAGAAAAGTGACCGTGGGGGAGAACGACCGAGCTCTAAAGGTCCATCTTCGTCTCCCCGGTGTCCCCAATGGCTGTTACCCGTCCTGATAGCCCTCCAAGACTTTCCAGGAGGAGGAACGTCGGTTTGGAGCTGTGGATACTCAGTTGAGGCGGGAATTGGAGGAGGAGGAGGCACGAGCAGAGAAACTTCAGTTCGGCAGGAGGGTCCTTCTAAGAAACTGAAGGGTGCTGTGGTTCTCGGGGTTGATGACCTTGTGAAAAATATCAGGGAGGCTACTTCCCATTTGGTACCGGCCTTCAATGAGCTGGCCGGGGCTGTACCTCCTGAGAAGATTCCGAGGTTTGAGGACCTTTCACCTGAGGAGGTGGTCGCAAAGTTGTGTTCTCAGTTGGCTCAGGTTATTTCTTTTTCTTCTTTTCGGCAGGCAAATTATTTGGCGGCCAAAAATAAGGACATGTTCATAAGCCTTTTGTCTGAAGGCGGCCAGACACAGAGGCTCCAAAACCGTCTCAGTGAAATGGAGGCCGAGCTGGCCCGGAAAGAAGAGAATATAAAGAATCTGGAGCTGGCTGCTGTTAGAGCCCATACCACAAATAAAGCTCTCAGGGCCGCCGCTTCTTTGGAGAGAAAAAATGCTGATGCTGCCAAGAAGGACTTGGAGGCTGCCCGGGCCGACAACAGGATCCTGCAGGTGGAATTGTGCAGCGTTGAGTCCAAGCTGAGGGCCAAGGATGAAGCTGGTACGGGCTCGGGATGAGTTGAAGAGGAAGGAAGCTGGGCTGGAGGCCGAAAGAGACGCGATCCGACTTGAAGGGGTCGGGGACTGTGCTGGGATCATCCCGATGGTACTGTCCGACCTGGATATGGGGCCTATCCATGCGGCCATTCACTTCTGCAAAGGGGAGATCTCTGAGGAGGAGTTCCAGAAGTGGCTCCCCCTTTTTCCGAGGAGGTGATGGATCCCGACCAGATTTCTGTTGCCCCGGTCTCCCAGGTTTCCCAAGAAAGCCGACATGAGGTTCATGCTCCTGGCGAGGGCTACCCTGAGATTCCACCTCCCATTCTTGAAGTAGAGGTCTCCCGTGTCGCCGAGTTTGAAGCTGATGTTCCCGTTCTTGAGACCGAGCCGATCCCTCCATCGTCTGAGTCAGTCGAGGAAGAATTTTCTGCCCCTGCGCGGGCTGTTTAAAGAAGGGGTAACCCGGGCGGGGCCCTGTGTATACTTGTCTTTTTTTTTTGTAATAACACTTTTATTATTTTTTTTAATATATATATATATATATATATATATGCTTTCTTTCTCTCTCTCTTTTTTTTATTTCGTTTTTTTTTTATGTTTCCCTTCGAATGTTTGAGACCTCTTTGTGGGGGAGAATATAAGCTGGGGGGACATAATCCGACCCCGAGCTGAGAAAGGCACTTGGACCTGGGGGAATGTTACGTCCCCAGCCTGAAGGGCTGACTCGGTGGGATGTACCCCGACCCCGAGCTGAGAAAGGCACTTGGACCTGGGGGAATGTTACGTCCCCAGTCCAAAGGGCTGACTCGGTGGGACGTACCCCGACCCCGAGCTGAGAAAGGCACTTGGACCTGGGGGAATGTTACGTCCCCAGTCCAAAGGGCTGACTCGGTGGGACGTACCCCGACCCCGAGCTGAGAAAGGCACTTGGACCTAGGGGAATGTTACGTCCCCAGTCCAAAGGGCTAACTCGGTGGGACGTACCCCGACCCCGAGCTGAGAAAGGCACTTGGACCTGGGGGAATGTTACGTCCCCAGTCCAAAGGGCTGACTCGGTGGGACGTACCCCGACCCCGAGCTGAGAAAGGCACTTGGACCTGAGGGAATGTTACGTCCCCAGTCCAAAGAGCTGACTCGGTGGGACGTACCCCGACCCCGAGCTGAGAAATGCACTTGGACCTGGGGGAATGTTACGTCCCCAGTCCAAAGGGCTGACTCGGTGGGACGTAACCCGACCCCGAGCTAAAAAAGGCATTTGGATCTGGGGGAATAACGCCTCCCCAGTCCAAAAGTGCTGACTCGGTGGGACGTAACCCGACCCCGAGCCAGTGGTACACAGAGGCCTCGGCGGAATGAAATCCAGCCCCGAACCGAGTGACCAAGCGGCCTCGGCGGAATGAAATCCGGCCCCGAGCCGATTAATCAAGTGGCATCGGCGGAACGAATCCAGCCCCGAGCCGTTTAATTAAGTGGCCTCGGCGGAACGAATCCGGCCCCGAGTCGATTAATTAGGTGGGACTTACCCAGAAGGGAAGTGAATCAACCTTTTGAAGCCCTACTGAGTCCGGCACGGGCGTCCCCATATCAGACCAGCGGAAAACAAAAACAAAAACTCTGAAAAATAAAATCATAGGGCGGGGGCGACTTAGCGCTTGTCCCAAAAAAAAACTTTTCACAAATGTAAACAACAGCACGGATGCCTCAAAACAGCGTCTTGTCCGAGGCCTCCAAAACACAATTCTGAATCTTTCAACTCAGTGTCCCGGCGAACCGAGATTTGGATCAGTTGAGCGTTTTAAATGGTAAGGGCACATCCTCTATACGTCAGGTCACTATGGAGCCTGTGTATTGCACGAGGGCTCCTCCTTACCGCGCTGGAGCAGGCACATGCTACGGGGGCACAATGCATCCCCATGCTGCGCCTCTCTTGGATCCAAATGATGAATGGATCAAAGAGCGTCCGAGATACTAAGGGCACATTCCTCCTTAGGTCCGGCATCACTGGAGCTAGCAATCGTCACGGGGGCCTCATCACTCCCCGTGCTATGCTTTCCTACGGATCCATTACATCGGGTAAGTGAGGATCAAAGAGTGTTCGACACATTAAGGGCATATTCCTCCTTATGTTCGGTAACATTGGAGTAAGCAATCGCCACGGGGGTATCATCCCTCCCCGTGCTATGCTTCTCACGAATCCTATGCATCGAGTATGTCCCTGAGGACCCCGAGCCAAGAGAGATACTTGGTTCTGATGGTGTTTTCAGGCACTATGTTATTTAAGGAGTACGACATGGGTAAAAAGGGTAATTCCCTTCTTGGATGATATCATTAATTCCGACCCGACCCATAAAAAGTCAGCAGCAAGGGCCCGAACGCTTTACAATAAAAGACCGACCACAACAGGAAGAGACCGAGCACTTCATAATCGGTAACCGATCACTTGATTTCAGGATGACCGGTCACTTATCAGGTCGACATCAGCACTCCCAGTACAAAAGACTATTATGACCGACCACATTAAGACCGACCTCGTGAAAACCGAGCATAGGGCAAGACATGTTCGGAAAGATAATGCATTCTATCCATATAAGATAAGATAATAAGTTATCCTATTTTCATAAAGAGAACTGATGAGTCAGTATCCTAAAAGGATAAAAAGAAGTGAATGTAGTTTTAAAAGTAGGAATCCTGATAGGAAAAGGAAACCATCTCCAACTGGGAATTCTTGTACAAATAGGAATTTGATTTCTTCACCATTATAAATAGGAGGGTAGAGTGAGTGTAAAGAAAAGGAATATCAGGATCAGAATCACCAAGCTCTGACTTGTAAAACACAAAGAACGGTCTGAGAAGCGCATTTGAATAATAAAAAGTATCATCCTTTTTGTGCCCGTGGACGTAGGTCGGACCAAGATCCGCCGAACCACGTTAAATCTCATTGTCGATTGGCGTATTTATCTGTCTTTTGCTAAGTTTGCTTTTGGTCCCCCATAACCAAACAAATTCACTATTGAAAGAGGATTGTCTCGGGAGTAATATTCCCATATTGCCCTGAGACCAAAATCAGCCGTCAACATATTATAATTGTAATATTATTTACTTCGGGTCGGATCGGGTCAGACCCGATTTTTCTGCCCGAAACCCCTGACCCGATCCGACATTTCGGGTCGGGTTCGGGTTGACCCGAAAATAAATTTTAAAATTGATAAACCCGACCGGGTCGGGTCGGGTCGCGGGTCGACCTGACCGGGTCAGGTCGGGTTGCGGGTCGACCGACCCTATGAACACCCCTAATTTAAGCAATATAAGAGATACAAATGTAACATTTGGTATAGAGTTTGGTGAGCTTATAAGCTAACTTATACTCTCACTGTAATATTATAAGCTTGCTTATATTATCAAACTGTGTAATAATGTTTGTTGAAAATCACATTTGTCGACTCCAAAAAGGTTTTTGTTTTGCTATATTTGGATGAAGATTATGTGGATATGATTTAATTTGATTTTTTGGTAGAATTTTTCAATTGTTAAAGTCGGTGTATGATGTAATTCTAAAGCACCGTTTAGTGCATAATTTGGCGGATTTATAAATAGAGTATAAATTAGCATTTAAATGATACACAAAATTATAATATCCCAGATCCGAAAATATTACCGACATGTGATAAATTATCATATCACCTTCAACATCACCAATCTCACTTTTGTAAAACAAAGGATATAGTCTATCATGCAGGAGTTCACAGTACATTTAGGATTCAGATCAATCTATATATGACCATCTAGTAGATTGAAATGAATTTCTTATTTAACAGATATTATAAGAAATTCATTTATATCTGGGTCTAGCCCTATATTATCACATCATATAAGGTATCTTCATTCTCATGTCACCACATGGACGATCCTGGATCAAGGTCATCATACAATTATAGAATGGATCACAACTATAGATAAACCACAAATAAAGTACTCGCTTTGTTTGCTCTCTATTGACTATTTTAGATTACTAACTTCAGACTTAAATCCTCTTGTATATGATATTCATACACTAAGTCTGAAGGCACATGAGTAATCAAGAGTAAACAAGATAATTTACAATATTCGATTTAAATTAAACATTTTGATAAATGAATAATGCATATTTTATTTCATAACAAATAATTCCGTTTACATTACATGAAGTTCTGAGACATATATCACAACCAATATTATAGGAGATTACGTATAAATTATATATAAAGTATTTTGTTATAAAAATTTATATTATTTATTTCATAACATGTGTTATTCTTGCGAGAAGTAGATGAATATCTTATTTAATGGTTGATTTGATACTTGAACGATTAGAGCGTTCAAGTCTTTCTATTACAAATGGAATGATTAATATTCATAATAGTTATTAATAAATTATTCATTAGAGAATCAATGATACTTAAGGTAAAAATAATTAGAGGGGTATAACAGATATTATGACCCGAATCTAATTATGAGATACATGTGAAGGGTCAATCCGTATACAATGACTATATCGATGGACACCGACATAGTTCGGCTTATATTATCCATCTATGACAATGAGAGTGCAACTTCGAATTTTTAGTAGAATAACCTGAAATTAATTATTCGAAATATTTAATTAAAGAGTTTAATTAATATTTTGGGATTATTGGAGCTCAAAACCGTATGTCCATTTGGTTTTCATGCTAGCTCGACATACTGTAACAAATTAAATATAATTGGATAGTCCAATTATATACTCACATACATATATTATTAATAATGAGATTAATAATATATTTTGTCACACATGTAACTTTATATTATATTTACTGTAATATTTTTATTAAATAAATGATAATGGGATAATCATTTAATTTAATGTGTATATATTAAATTGTTTGATATATCATTTATTGTAATAATGAATTTTTCAAATATGATTTGTAAAAATTCAATATTTCATTAATGTTTTTTACACCTTTTCAACATTACCTTTAATTGTCATTATTGTTAGGATTCGTGCTCAGAGTTCCAATTTCTTTTGTATTTCCCTGTAAATACTTGTGTAAATATTATGAATAAAATGAACAGTTTCTTTAATGTAAATTCTTCTTTATATGGTAAAGACGTAATTGACCTTAGAATGATTAGTTATAATACAGTTACAAAAGTGTCGCAACAGACATTGAGTTGTATCATAACAATATCATTACTTAAGCAGTTCATGTTCAAGGTTTACATTACTTGGTCAGTAAATAAACCCGCTGAGACCGGTATATGTTATATATTGGAATCTTGGATTTTAATGGTTGATTCTCAATGAATCATGAGTCTCGGAGACTCATATAGATATGTAGGTGTTTATATCGGATAAACACTGAATGACTCACTGAAGATTCTTAATTGATGGTACACCAACGTCAATAAGAATCTTCTCGGGTTGAGTAGCATAATGATTCTTTGACTTGAGATACCATTATGGATATATGAGATATCCTCCACACTTTGATGGCAGTCATGTCACCAACCTATTTAGGTTATACCTTCGTCTATTCGTTGGGTGTGGATAGATCATCAGGATATCTTGTGTGTGTCAATAAAAGATCTGCCAGCTCTGTGTACAGAGCATAGGTATTCAATATGGGATTAGCAATTCGTTAAATCCATGGGCTCGTGGTACACTGTAGAAGTGAGTTCTAAGTGTTATTAAGAGATTGCTAATAGAAACGTCGACGAGATTATACATATAGAGATTTGACGTTTATATGTATATCTTTGGAATAATTTGGATACCTGTGACGGAAGGATTATACGTATGCGATGACCTCGACCTGTATAGTTCAACGAGTTTATCTGTGATCGTCATAATTTACAAGTGGGTAAATTATGGACAGGAAATTGGATTTCGTGACGGAAATGCCTGAACTTAGAAATTGGATTTCGTGACGGAAATGCATGAACTTAGAGAGTCTCACATAATGAAATATACTCGTAGAACACTAGAGCAATAGTTATGAATAATATTGATAATTTATAAATCGTTTAACGGTTAAACAGAAAGATACATGAATGGGGGTTTTCGGTCATTTCCTAATTAATATTTTCTTGTATTTCATATATGATTTTATTAAATACATATTAATTAATTATCAAATTATGATATTTGACATATATCATTAATATATGTATTTGGATTATTTAAAGTTAATGTAATATATATATATTTAGATATTTGTATTTAAGTAATTATTTAATTATTAAATAATTAAAGTAATTGAAATACAAAATATTTAAGGTGATATTTAAGTTAGGAAATGATTAAGTGTAAATATTTGACTTTTGTACATTTAAAGAAAATGTGAACAAATTGATTTTTTCTTCTTTAATTGTCAAGAATTGCAAAATATCTATTTTCCTTTTCCTAGCAAATTCGGCCAAGCCCTAGCATATATAAAGTGTTTTATTTTTTTCATTCTCTTTCATTAGGTTAAGCCTCCAAAATATTACAAAAGAGAAGTTGAGAGAAAAAGAGAAGTGTTAAGAAGAAAATCCAAGGAAACTTTAAGATTAGTAAGTAATTTCAATTTTTCCTTAAATAGAAAAATGTTTCTATTATTCTTAGCTACAATATATGTTGTCTACATATATTTCTACTCTCTTGATTTTGTAATAAGTGGTTTGGAAACTTCAATGATAGATGTATGCATGTGTGTAATTAAAGTAAGCTTGTTAAGTGTTAATAAGCTCTCTTTTAGTCATTAGATGACTTGGTTGCCATTCTAGAGTTGTTAGGCCACTCATTGATGACCTGAAATTATTCTTGAGTTATTTCAAAGTGATGAGACTCGTTTGGTGTTGTAGAGATTATATTAAAGTATTATATTGAATTAATTTTGGTTAATTTTTTAATTTGATTAATTTGAAAAATTAGGGTTCTAACCTAAATCAAAATTGTGGCTTTTCAATTATGTGTTGTGTTTTGATGTATATAAGATATACAAATTATTTTGGTATTGATTGGAAATCATCTAAGCTTGTTTTGACAAATTAGGACCAAAATGAACAAAATCAATAATCTTGGGAGCTCTCGGCAATTTTGGGAAATTTAGGGATTTTATGTGTGAGTTGTATTTTGATGTATATGACATGTATAAATCATTTTGGTAGTGATTGGAAATCACCTAAATTTATATTTGACAAATTAGGACTAAAATGATCAAAATGTAAACCTTGGGGGTCTCACAGTAATTTGGTAAAAATTCTGGATTTTAGGTAAAAAAAAACTGATTTTTTGAGTATTGAGTAAATAAAATAAATTAGTTATTTTAATTACCCAATAAAAATTATTGAAATCGGAAAAATCTGATTTTTCACGTTCCGCTGCATTACCCGGTAATACCATTAAAAACCCCAACAAAATTGTATCAGTGACGGTCTAATTCTAAACCCATGATATGATTAGGATTTTATATTTTATATTTAATCTAATCTTCACTTTTAGAATGCATGGATTTGTTTAATTTGACTAAAATAAAGGTGTATGACATTTTTACGGAAAAATCCCTAATTTATAAGATTTAATAATTAATATGTATTTTATGCATGTTTTTTGTTCGTCTTGTCAATACGGTTTATAAATAAATTTTTATGACTATATCCGAGTACATGCCAAAGCTGTGAGGATATAGCCGATATGAATTTATTTATATCGGATAAATATATGATATTAGGTAAATTCAAGCGAAAGCGAAATTCTTAGCGTGCCAAAGCTGTCAATGTTACGCGAGTATCTTGAATTTATCATTGACAAGTTTAACCTTGATACGCCTACTTGTGAACGTGTAAAAATTGTCACAACAAGAAACGGTCAAGACCCAAACCTATGAGTCACTGGTGAGTGATTGACAATGAGTTGTCTACCTAATGAATATATGTAGGCGAGAACGTGCCAAAGCTGTGAGGTGAAATATATTCATGGGGTCCACTTTTAACTATTTTATTTAATTTGATTATTGAATGTTTTGTATTCTGTTTGGGGATTACAGTTTTACATTAAATAGTGGGAGGGGAATTTTAAGATTAAAAATTCATGATCTATTTAATGCTTTATGATATTATATGAAACTGTTTTTTTATTTGCTAATCATTCTTCGTTATCTATGTGATAGATTTGCGATGGAGGCTTCTTCAACCAACCCTTTTGCTCGTATGCTGGATACGAATAAGCTAAGAATTTCACAGACTGAGATATGGATTTGAGGATTGTCCTCGGATCTGAGAAGTTGTGATATGTATTGGAGGGTCTTTTACCCCTTCCTAATCTGAAGATGCGTCACCGAAGGAAGTTGAGACTTTTCAGAAATGAAAAAATGATGATTTAAGAGTTAAATCATATATTCTATGTTCACTGGTTTAAGAACTTAAGAGATAATATTTTGGGATGCCTTATGCATATAACATGATGACACGACTCCAGGAATCGTTCATGAATCAAGAACAAGTCTTGGTTCATAGAGTTGAAATGAAACTGTTTCATTCAAGACTTGATGAAGGACAGGCTGTGAGTTCACATGTGCTTCATTTGATCGATCTGATCGAAGTCATATCGCTAGTTTGTGATGTACTTTAACATGAACGAGATTCACTATTCTTACCATAAGTTGAATAAGGTGTTTCTCACGGCGGATGAGGATTTAAGGAAATGAGTGTCGACTCGCCCTTTGAAATCCACTTCACTTTCCGCTTCTTCCCACTCCAAGTCGAAGGGGAAGAAGACGAAGGGAAATGAAAAAAAAGGTTTCAATGTTCCTTAGGTAAGATAGTGAAGACCAAGAGAGATTCTGAAGACAAATGCTACCACTGCAAGAAGATCATGCACTCGAAGAGGAATTGTCCAGACTACCTAGCCCAGATTAGGAAAGAAAGTGTTGGGGGTTTTTTAGGGGGTAAATCCGGGTAACACAGCGGAAAACGGAAATCAAAATTTTTCGATTTCAATAATTTTTCTACGGCAATTAAAATAAACTTATTTATTCTAATTACTCAATACTTAAAAACTAAAATTTTACCCAAAAATCATATTTTCATATATTTGCCGTTTGACCCTAAACTTTTACATTTTTTATCATTTTAGTCCTAATTTGTTAAAAACAAATTTAAGTGATTTCAAATCACTCCCAAAATGATTTACACATGTCCAATACATCAAAATACAAGTTACACGAAAATTCCAATTTTTTTTTTGAAATTGTTGAATGCTCCCACAATTTTCCAGGTTTTGCATTTTAGTCCAATCTTGTTCATAACAAGTCAAGATCAAATCCAATCATCACCAAATTGAATGTACATCATATATACATCATTATACAACACATATATGAAAAGCCCCAAATTTGGAAAGGGTTAAGAACCCTAATTTTAAAAATTCTTCAAATTGAACAAATTACACCAAATTAAACAAATCCAACATTTCAATCAAGTCTCTACCACACCAAACAAGTCTCACCACTCTGAAACAACTCAAGAACAATTCTAGGTCATCAATGAGTAGCCTAACAACTCTAGAATGACAACATGATTATCAAATAACCAAAAGAAAGCCTATACACAATTTATAAGCTTGCTTTGTTTAACAAACATGCAAACATCTTTCATCAAACTTCCAACACACTTATTACAAAATCAAGAGAGTAGAAAAAACTTCCAAGCAACACATATTGTAGCTTAGAACAATAGAAATAGCTTTCTAGTTTAAGAAAAGTTAGAAAAACTTACATAAATGGAAGTTTTCTTCACTTTTGTTCTCAACACTTAGATTTTTTCTCTCAACTATCCTTTTGTAATATTTTGGATGCTTAACCTAATGAAATAAAATGAAACAAAAATAATATATATTTTTGGGATTTATGTCCTAAAGCTTCATGTATTGTAAACAGAATTGATTATTGTAATAATAATAAATACATTATTCATTTTATCAAAATTGTTTGATTTATATCGCATATTGTCCAATTGTCTTGTTTACCTTGATTACTCTTGCACCTTCAGACTTAATGTATGTTTGATGCACAAGAGGATTTAAGTCTAGAGTTAGTAATCTAAATAGGGTACTTTGTTTGTGGTTTATCTATAGCTGTGGTCCATTTCATACTTGTATGACGACCTTGATCCGGGATCGTTCATGTAGTGACATGGGAATTGAGGCACCTTGTATGATGAGATCATATAGGACTGGACTCAGATAAATACGAACTTCTTTTAATATCTGTTAATCGAAAAAAATTCATTTTATCTAATAGATGGTCATATATGGATTCGATCTTAATCCTGAGTGTACTATGAACTCGTGCATGACAGACTATGTCCTTTGATTTACTATGGTGAGGTTGGTGTTGCATTCCTGGCCAATAACTACGTATTTTGGGGATATAGTTTGGTGTGTAGCTGGGAACGTTTTACATAGATATGAAATTCACTCCTTCTTACGAGAAACATAAGAATATCTCTTTTAAGAGTTGATTCGGGACTTGAACAATTTGAGCGCTCAACTTTTATATTGTGAATAGAAAGTTTTATATTCATAATTGTTATGAATTAATTGTTCATTATAGAATCAATGGTGCTTAAGAGACAAAATATTTAGAGGGGTTTAACGGACTTTTGACCCACGCTATTTATGAGATATTCGTGAAGGGCTATATCAATATGTAATGACTATTTCGATGGACGCCGAAGATGTTCAGTTGATTTTATCCATCTACGGTAACGGGAGTTCAACTTCGAGTTTTTAGTGTAATAACGCCGAGTTAATAATTCGTAATATTTGATTAAAGAGATTAATTAATATTTCAGAATTATTGGAGCTCTGAACCGTCAGTCCATTTGGTCCCCCTGCTAGCTCGATTAATAGTAGCAAACCAAATATAATTAGATTGTCTAATTATATGCTCACTTTATATTTATATATTATTAATGAGATTAATAATATTTATTGTCACAAATGAAAACTATGTTAAATTAGTTTAACTTAATGTTTTCTAGAATTCTTAGATTATGAGATAATCAAGTTAGTAATAATTATGAGATAATTACTACAACATAATTGAAGGTAATTTAATCATTATTGAGATAGTGATTTTAATTTACCTTGGAGACAAAGCCATATAGCTTGCCATGCTCTCCAATTTATTATGTCTATTAGGGGCTTGTATACACCTAATAGTTTTGTCATTAGCTAATCCATTTTTATGCTTTGGTATGGCCTCCACATTTATGTGTTTGCTATTGAAAGAAAGCATTGGATCCTAATGACAAAGTCTTTGTCTTTAACTTATCATTTCTTATGTTTTGGTATAACATTCACATTTTTGTATTGGCCATTGCAAGAAACTATTAGATGCTTAATGACGAGGTTAGTTGGTTTGTGTAAGAGAATATAATCTCTACCATTTCTCTCACTTCTAAGGTTAACATTTTGCATTCATTCACATAAGTGTTGTGAGAAATAAAAGAGAGAAGAAGTTCAAACATTCACAAGTGTTGTGAGAGTGTTTGAAATTCTGAAAGCCAAATACAATTGTGACATCCTAATTCTCTAAATTGTTTAGAGTTTGATCTTTATGAGTGAAGCTCACACTTCGGTTTATTGGTTTCGAGTCATAGTTCGGAAGATCGAGTGGTTGATCCAAGCGTTGGACATCAAAGGATTGATTTCGGTTACTACAACAAAGGGAGAAGGCAAAGAAAATTTTAAAGATCCATACCAAAGTCGGTGCCCACACAAGTAACTTTCGCCGCGCTAAGGAAACTTGTTTCCTACAATTGATATCAGAGCTTAAGGTTGAAAAGTTTTCTTAACCCTTCTCATTTTAGTTTTAATAATTTATATGAGATATAGATTATTAAAATGCATGTTGTGATGAGTAGGCACAATTAGATTCATGAGATGAATGGTTTTAATGTTAATGTGATGAATGTTTATTTTTGATTCATGTGATGAATGTATTGCGTTGATCGTTATTTTTTCCGGCTCTTATTTTTAGCATTGGAAATGTAAGACCATAAGGTCATATTCTTTCAAGTGTTGTAAGTTAAGACCATAAGGTCATATTCTTTCAAGTGTTGTAAGTTCATTTCCTTTATAATAAGTCATTTATGTAACCCTATTTGTAACTTGGAGGAGCCGATACCGTGAAGCACTTTTGACAGAGAAATTCCGCGAAGAACTCCACAACACTCCATGGAACAAGATTTGAAGACCAATAGATGTCTTGGATTTATTGTACTAATTAGATTAGTATAGAAAAATAAGAGATCTATCAACGTAATTTGAAATGTGTATGTTTTTACAATTTCCAACCCTGGAAACTGGGTTGCGTCGTGACGCGCTACACATGCGAGAACTGAGGCTACTTACGTCGCGACGCAACACATAGCTGGTACTTTTCCAGTTTCTGGTTTTCTGGGCGTCGCGACGCCCACTAGTGTGCATCGCGACTCCCATACCTGGGTAAATATGTATGTTTTAAATTGTTTATTAACATGTCATATAGCCTAGGGTGTCTACTCTTGCATTTTCACATGCCATAACGTGTAGATATGCATGATATTCTAGTCATAAAATATGATTTTATGTAATTTAAAAGTTAAATAAAAATATGAGATGCATGCAAACGGATTAATAAGATTAATTGGTTTAAATGTTTAAAAATTATGAATTCAAGTTTTAGAAACAAATGGACCTTATGAGTACATTATTTTCCTTTGTATATCGGATGGAAACCCGAACGTAAATTCCATAGATGGTTCTGAATGGATGGTAATATGGTCTGCACTCGGGATACAATATCATGTACCTTTGGAATAAATAATGTGATTTTATCGATTAAATGGTTTAATGACATTTGGTCCGTTTGTTGAATTCTAAATTTTAAAACCTATAGTGGACTAATAATTTAAGAATTAAATTGATTAGATCACTAAAGCAACTTGATTAAATTAGTTTAATTAAGTTAATTGGTTAGTAGAGACTAATCAGGATTAGTAAATAAAATTTTAAGAGTTAAAATTGTTTAGATTACTAAATTATCAACTAGTATTATTATGGTTATGATTTTAGCCGAGCATAATCTAAGATTCTTAAAATACTAGTGAGATAGAAACCTTACACTTCAAAAATAGTGAGTGGGAGAAGAGTATACCACAATATATCCCGCGATCTTCATTGTTATCCAGAAATGTGAGATTCAATAGGCGTCTCGAGACGGCTTTGCTTTCATCCCCCTAAAATATCTAATCAACTTTATGCTTCGTGTTTGGGCAACATCATATATGTCATGTTTGTACTAGGTCTGATATCAGCTTCGCGGTTAGTGTAACCAGCAGATATCAGTCCAATCTAGGTAATGACCATTGGATGAGCATTAAACATATCATAAAGTATCTTAAGGGTACTAAGGATAAGTTTCAGATATATAGAGGAAATGAACTGCAGGTTAATGGGTATACGAATTCGAATTGCCAATCGAATCCTGATGATAGAAATTCTACATCAGGATTCATGTTTATCCTTAACGGAGGTGTAGTTTATTGGAAAATTTCAAAACAGGCGTCCACAGCAGATTCCACCACAGAGGTGAAATATATTGCAGTTTCTGAAGCTGCAAAAGAAGCTGTTTGGGTGAAGAAATTTATCACAGAGTATGGAGTAGTCCCAAGCATCGAGAATATAATTCTGTTATACTGTGATAATAATGGAACCATTACGGAAGCAAAGAAACCGATGACGCATCAGAAATCGAAGCATGTGGAATAGAAATATCACATCATTCGAGAGATTATGTCGTGATGGGACATTATCGTGTGCAAGGTCCTTGAGTGAAGATAATGTAGTAGACCCGCTTACCAATGCCATTCCTCCTAAGTTATTTGATAAACATGTGGAGTCGATGGGTATGGGATACAATCGATATTGGCACTAGAGCAAGTGGAGGAATTTATTAGGATTGGTGCTTAGAGCGCCAATTTCTTTTGTATTTCCCTGTAAATACTTGTGTAAAGATTTTATTGTGAATAAAATGAATAGTTTCTTTAATATAACTTCTTCTTTATATGGCAATGACGTAATTGATCTTAGAATGATTAGTTATGATACATTTACAAAAGCGTCGCAATTGAAATTGAGTTGTATCATAACATTATCATTACTTAAACAGTTTCTGATCAAGATTTACATTATTTGGTTAGTAAGTCAATTCGATGAGACCGGGTAATGTCGTCTATTGAAATCTTGGATTTCAATGGTTGATTCTCAATGAACTATGAGTCTCGGAGACTCGTATAGACATGCAAGTGTTTATATCGGATAAACATTAAATGACTCACCGAATATTCTTAAGGGATGGTACATTAATGTCAAAAAGAATTTTTTCGGGTGGAGTAGCATAGTGATTCTTTGACTTGAGAAATCACTGTGGATATATGAGATATCCTCAACACTTTGATGGCAGTCACGTCACCGACCTATTTAGGTTAGACCTTCGCCTATTGATGAGCGGAAAATATATCATTATTTACCACCCCTTTTACTTAATATTTTGTAAAGTTTCTCAGGTTTTATGAATATTTTGATGTGTTTTAGTTTATTTTGCAGATAAAATAAAATCGAGACTTAATGGAATCAATCAGGACGAAATTTGGAACAAATAAGGGTAAAAATTGGACTTGACTTTTTGATTTTGGAGATTGAAAACTTGAAATGGCGTTCTAACGAAGTACAATTTCAGAAATTCCAATTTTGCGCAATTATCGTATGTTGGCCATAACTTTTTACTCTGATATCTGATTATGGTGATTCAAGTTTCAGATTAAAGAAGACTCAAAGATCTACAACTTTGAAGTATATAATAATTTCGAATTCTGAAGTTTCCATGACCGAAATTGATAAAATATTCAGAAGTGTGTTATGTGTAATTATTTAAGTCATTTTCAAAATAAAAATAAAAAAAATTGTCAAACTTCCACCAAACATGCTTGCATGTTTGGTGGAGGATTTGGTGCCATGTTTGGTGCCATATTTGATGGAATGTTTGGTGGAGCAATTGTTGGAGAAATTGGTGGATGCCTTTAGATTTGCCTATTAATACCAAACTAAACTTTGTAAATTTTTCATGCTTTCTTTGGAGGAATTTCTCCATGAAAACCTAAAGGAAAGTGTCTTGTATATTTATTTAAATTTTCTTGTATTTTCTTTTTATTTAATTAATAAAAAAATTTGTGTTTTCATTTACAGCATGAGCAGGTAATCTCATTCTGCTGGGGTGAAAATGTGAGACTTTTAATATAATTAGATTAATCTCCCTTATTTTAATTAAAATTTGGATTAATTAGTTACCTCCTATATGGCCGGTTTAGGTGACAACCATATTTACCTCCTATATGGTCGGTTTTACATTTCAGACGTAGTTTCCACCTATATGGTCGGTTTAGGTAATAATCTTGTTACCGCCTATATGGTCGGTTGGATTTAATTGAGACAAATGGAATTACCACATTTATGGTATGGTTAAATATAATTAATTAATCGGTAAATATTGACAATAAGAGAGATTTCTAATTTTGAAATATTAAAAGTGGATCATCTAACCCCCAGCATTTTCTTTCATCATTGTAATTTTACTTTTATTTATTTCCAAGTTATTTTTTTATGATGTTTTGTTTATTTAAGTGTTTAGTAATCCTAAGTATGTTTTGTAACTAAACATATTATCTGGGGTTGTGATAAATTCTAATATCACCGGTTTATAAGGGGTTATTTTGTATCTTGGATAATATAAATGTTTATTTATTAAGTCTTAAACTTAATGCTTCTTGTTAACTGGTCATTAATAAGATTGATCTGATAAACTTAAAATAAACTTGACTGATGAATTTTAGGTTTCAGCCTTAGACTTAATAGCCCACAATCTCCCTTAAGGATTAGATACCCCTTAATAGATTTCCTTCCAGGATAGACATATACATGTCGGGCGGGGGTAGCCACAATTGGAACTTAATCTTAATGAATTCAGATAACTTGATTAACATAGACTTATGATTAATTAGGTTACACCGGGTATTTGCATCTGAACATCGACATAGGCTTTTGCATAATTTCGTGTTCCAGGTTAATAAACCAATATATTGCACAAACATGAGATAATCACTTCATCTTAAAAGATATTGGAAGGATTCACAACCCTAGATAGTTTAATAATATTGAATTTTCCTTTAATTTACATTCGTACTATTTTATTTAGTTTAAAATCACCATCCAATCAAAAATCAATCTATTAGATACTCGTAAACATTTGGCTTCATAAATTAATAGCTTAGGTATTAAGTCCTCGTGAGATCGATACTTTTTATACTACTTGAGCGATACGTGCGCTTGCATTATACGTGTGTGATCACGCCGATCACCTATTCGTTGGGTGTGGACAGATCCTCGGGATATCCTGTGTGTGTCAATAAAAGGATCTGTCAGCTCTGTGTATAGAGCATAGGTATTCAATATGGGATTAGAAATCTGTTAAATCCATGGGCCCGTGGTACACTGTAGAAGTGAGTTTCTAAGTGTTATTAAGAGATTGCTAATAGAAACGTCGATGTGATTATACCTATAGAGATTTGACATTTATATCTATATCTCTGAAATAATCTGGATACTTGAGATGGAGGGATTATACGTATGCGATAACCTCGACCTGTATAGTTCAGCGAGTTTATCTATGGTCGTCATAATTTACAGGTGGGTAAATTATGGACATAAAATTAGATTTCGTGATGGATATGTCTGAACTTAGAGAATCTCACATAATGAAATATACTCGTAGAACACTAGGGCAACAATTATGAATAATATTGATTATTTATAAATCGTTTAACGGTTAAATTGAAAGATACATGTATGGGGGTTTTTCGATCAATTCCTAAATAATGTGTATTTGTATTCAATATATGATTTTATTAAATACACATTAATTAATTATCAAATTATGATATTTGACATATATCATTAATATATGAATTTGGATTATTTAAAGTAAATGTAATACATATATTTAGATATTTGTATTTAAGTAATTATTTAATTATTTAATTGTTAAATAATTAAAGTAATTGAAATATAAAATATTTAAGGTGATATTTAATTTAGGAAATGATTAAGTGTAAATGTTTGATTTTTTACTTTTAAAGAAAAGGTGAACAAATTGATTTTTACTTCTTTAATTGTTAAAAAATGTAAAATATCTATTTTCCTTTTCCTAGCAAATTCGGCCAAGCCCTGGCATATATAAAGTGTTTTATTTTTTTAATTTGCTTCCATTCGGTTAAGCCTCCAAAATATTACAAAAGAGAAAGTTGAGAGAAAAAGAGAAGTGTTAAAAAGAAAATCCAAGGAAACTTGAAGATTAGTAAGTAATTTCAATTTTTTCTTAAATAGAAAAATGTTTCTATTCTTCTTAGCTACAACATATGTTGTCTACATGTTTTTCTACTCTCTTTGATTTTGTAATAAGTGATTTGAAAACTTGAATGATAGATGCATGCATGTATGTAATTAAAGTAAGCTTGTTAAGTGTTATTAAGCTCTCTTTTAGTCATTAGATGACTTGGTTGTCATTCTAGAGTTATTAGGCCACTCATTGATGACCTAGAATTATTCTTGAGTTGTTTCAAAGTGATGAGACTTGTTTGGTGTTGTATAGATTAGATTAAAGTGTTGTATTGAATTAATTTTGGTTAATTTTGTTAATTTGATTAATTTAAAAAATTAAGGTCCTAACCAAAACCAAAATTGGGGCTTTTCATATATGTATTGTGTTTTGATGTATATAAGATATACAAATCATTTTGGTATTGATTGAAAATCATCTAAGCTTGTTTTGACAAATTAGGACCAAAATGAACAAAATCAAGAATCTTGGGAGCTCTCGGCAATTTGGGAAAATTTGGAATTTTGTGTGTGAGTTGTATTTTGATGTATATGACATGTATAAATCATTTTAGTAGTGATTGGAATCACCTAAATTGTATTTCACAAATTATGACTAAAATGATCCAAATGCAAAACTTTGGGGGTCTAATAATAATTTGGTAAAAAATCTGGATTTTGGGTAAAAACTGAATTTTTAAGTATTGAGTAATTAGAATAAATTAATTTATTTTAATTACCTAAGAAAAATTATTGAAATCGGAAAAATCTGATTTTTCGCGTTCTGCTGCGTTATCCGGTAACACCGTTAAAAACCCCAACAATTATGATGACAATTAATAAGTTTGTTGTTGTAAAGATTAGGTGTATAAAATGTGATGGTTGAATTTATGAGATAAAATATGCTTAGGTTTTTTGTTTAATTTTAACCCTAAGTATAAAAGGAAAAAATAAGTTTTTTCTTTACAAGATTTGATTCTTGAAAAACCTAGCCACATTTGTTCTTGTTTTCTCTCAAATGTTGAATGAAAAAGAAGAAGAACAAAAGAGAAAAGAAAAATTTTGGTGTGACAAATCTTAACTCAATCTCTAAAGTGTTTAGAGAGTTGGTTTCAAAACCTTGTTTGAATCTCTAAAGAGTTTGAGATTTGGTTTTGTGAGTGAAGCTCACCCTTCTTTTTGTTGGTAGAGAGACTTAGCTCAGAAGATCATTCGGAGATGGAACAAACTTACTTCTTCTTTCTTTTCTCTATACATATAACATGTTTTGTGTGTGGAGCTTGGATATAGCACTCAAGACAGCACACAAACTTTCAGGATCAAATCAGTGAGTCGCGACTCCGACACAGCGTCGCGACGAGCCAAAGAACAAAATCCAGACATAAATTTTCAAGCTCTGCGCGTCGTGACGGTATCGCTATCGTGTCGCGACTCGAAGACGGTCGCGTTGCGATGCACACTCTTTCATGTCGTGACACACTCATGAATAAAATCCAGACAAAAAGTTCAGACATTGATCGTCGCCATGCAAATAACCACGCGTCGCGACGCCGAGCTTAAACACAAAAGAGCTTGGTTCACTCCATGCACGAGGATTATTCAGGGCTGTTCCGGGGCTGAAATATTATTAAAAATATAAGCACAACATCTGACCAGGGGCTGGTTAGATCCGGCTCAGAGAGTGAAAGAGCAGAAATTTTTTTTAAGGTCGATCCCGGTGCATAAGGAGTTTCCGCTGCACGAGGTAAAATGTTTCCTACAATATGACCCAACAAAAGACTCTATAAATGCCCTTGTGACTGCAGTGTGTATCCTCTCCTTAGTTTATGTCTCTATGAGTGTTAAAACGACTCATCAGAAGTCAAGTCTACAAAACTAAAGAGTGAGGGGTGAGTTTGGAAAGACCCAGTGAATGGATACTATAAATTAAAAAACATACGTGTCAAAGCATAAATCAAAATCTGCCGATAATCAAAACAGTTAAAACTAGTATCATCTGAAAGCAAATATCTATGTGAAACTCTGGAGAAAACCAAAACAATTTCAAACTAATATAGCCATAAAATAAATATCTTTGTGAAAAGTTTGGTATTTAGGGCGTTACGTATCGTTGTTCCCCTATACACATTTATGTAAATATTTGTATCTTAAGGAGTTATGTATTATCGTCCTCTAAAATACTATATCGAGTCCTGACATGTTACATATCGACGTCATATAGGCCCTGAATCTAACCTACATATGTGCACATGGCCTTCCACAATACTCTGAGATCAGATTTGATCTCAATCTTTATCAAAATCATCTCTCAAAATAAATATCCATAAATTATCAAGACCATCCCTCAAAATAAAAATTCGTAAAACTTCAAACTCATATCAAAGATAAAAATCCACAAATCATCGAAATCATTTCTCAAAATAAATATTCGTATATCATCAAAATCATTTCTTAAAGACAATAATCCATAAATAATTAGAAATCATCTCTCAAAGGTCAAGTCAATTAAAAGTAAATATAACATTTAAAATTCTCATAAGAATACATATCACGCTCAAATAAATCTCATAATGTCCGAAATATTTTAAATGTACAATCATAACCACAACATTTCAAAAGTCTCAAATAAATTAATACTCATAATATCGTAAATAAATTAAGAAATTGGTTTGAAAAATAAAACTTCCACTCATAGTGTGTATATCGAGACTTCGAGATCAAGCGGTGTCGGACGGTGGGTCTTTAGATGCATCTAGCTTGAAATAATAAATATTGGTTAGGTTAATTCTTATACCAACTATTAAGGAAAAAGATAAAATCTTAGACTGTATATATTACTGAAGTGGCTGTTGATGGTGTTTTCAGGTCCTATGTTATTTAAGGAGTACGGCAGGGGTAAAAATGGTAATTTCCTTCTTGATCGAGATTATTAATGCCGACCCGACCACATGAGTGTTATAGAGCCAACAGGTAGAGACCGAGCACTTGATGATTGGTGACCGACCACTTTGGCTCGGATGACCGGGCATTATCATATCGGCAGAAGCATTCTCAGTTCAATGACTATCATGACCGACCTCATAAAGACCGACCAGATAGCGAGGCGTGCTCAGGAAGATAAGGCATCATATTTTCTCGGATAAAATTATCCTACTTTCATGGGGAGAACTGATGAATCAGTGTCTTAATAGGACAAGAGAATTAAAGGTAGTTTTAAATTAGGAATCCTTGTGGAAGAATGAGATTAATTCGACTAGGAAACCCTTGTAAAAGAATGAATCTGATTTCTGCACTATTATAAATAGGAGGTTAGAGTATGCTTAAGGGGCATCAGAATCAATATCAAGATCATTGCGATCAGACTTGTAAACACAAAGAGATAGCAGAGAAACATATCTCGGTAATAAAAGTATTATTCGGTTTGTGTCCGTGGACATAGGTTGGATCTGATCCGCCGAACCACGTTAAATCTCCTTGTTGACTGGCGTATTTATCTGTCTTTTGCTAAATTAACTTTTGGTTCCCCTTAACCGAACAAATTCACCATTGAGGGAGGATCGTCTCGGGAGTAATATTCCTATATTACCCTGAGACCAAAATCAGCCGTCAACAGTTGGCGCCGTCTGTGGGGATTCAACGAAAAGCAGCACACGTAGTAAGACAATGGCAGAAGATGGAAATCACCGATCATCAAGAAGTCCAACTACGGACTGGGTAGAGAAGATAGAAGAAAACATGAGGAAATAAATGGAGGAAAACCAAGCCCTTCTGAAATCCATGATGGACCGACTAGAAATGGTGGAAGGGAGGAACAACGAGAGATTTGAAGCCGGAACCAGTCAGATAAGAGGTGAGACGGCGGAAGGAAAAAAGTTTGTAGATACAAGTGAAGACGATAGACCCAGAAGGATGGGCCCCTACGGGATAAAATCCGTAGTGGTAGAAAAAGATTCACAAACGGAGGACACATGAGAGGAAGAAGAGGGAAGACAGCCGCCAGATTCCTCATACGATAGCCCCCGAAACATCAGAAGGGAAAAAAGGAAGTATGACGAGGTTGAATGAGAGACCTCAAGTCATGAGGAGCGCCACGCCCGAGGAAATACACATAAAAAAGGCCGCAGGGGGCGACATGGCAGCTCAGATAGTAACATGAGGTCTTGGTTGAGGAAAGAGATGGCCAAGTGGGGAGTAAACCTCAAGACCGATGCAGGAGATGCCCGATACGGTGAGGAGGAATCCCCCATCGCAGAAGAAATAAAGTCGGAAAAATTCCCGAGACGCAAGGAATTCAAGCCCATACCTCGGAACAACCAGGAAAGATGAATCCCGAACCAAGTAAACCATATAGTCAAGGAAGAAGCATATATTCCTCTGAACAGCCATCTAGGACAAATCGTCATGGAGATCCAGGAAAAAGGCCTCTTGATAGAACCTAACCTCAAGAGATTTCCCCCAGATAAGAGAAATAAAACGTCATATTGCGTGCATCATAATTTGAGAGGACATCCGACAGACGAGTGCAACGACTTGCGGGAACAAATGGAAGAACTG
This sequence comes from Zanthoxylum bungeanum, assembly GCA_019454045.1. NCBI lineage: Eukaryota > Viridiplantae > Streptophyta > Magnoliopsida > Sapindales > Rutaceae > Zanthoxylum > Zanthoxylum bungeanum. The sequence goes on along the minus strand of SKCR01048399.1, from coordinate 188,509 downwards.
ACTCGGAATGGATATTTAAATAAATACATTGACCATGAGGTTATGGCGGCTAGACAAAGGGCACAACACCAACAAGTAAATATCATCGCATGAGGGAAAACACTGGCCGGAGATTCTAACCGGTCCAGAAAAAACTACAGCCGGGCTCGGGGGTCGGAGGTACTGGAAGCGGAACAATCCTCGGGAATACAAGGTGGTCGGTCGGAGCCAATAATGTTCACTGACGAGGATGCCCGAGGGGTGAGTTTCCCCCACGACGATGCATTAATAATCAAGGCAACAATCGACGGTTCAGAGGTAGACAGAATCCTGGTGGATCCCGGGAGCGCAGTGGATATAATCTCCAAAGAGGCTCTGGAGGGCCTTGGAGTGGAGTATGCAGCTTTGACCCGATGGCACTCCCTTATATGGCTTCGGAGGTTCAACGGTCGTCCCATTAGGGAGAATGTAATTAGCAATGACGATCGGAACTCGTCCCCGGACTCGGACGATCATGATAAACTTCACAGTGGTGGACTGCATAAGCAGTTACCAAGTCATTGTCGGTCGACCTTTCATGATGAAGACAAAGGCCGCAATGTCCTGCCATTACTTAAAGTTAAAATTCTCCACCCGGGAATGGATCGGAATCGTGTGCGGGAGTCAGAAGACAGCCCAGAGCTGTTTTGCCACCCTCTCACGGGAAACCCTCTGCGTTGAAAGAGGTACCCAAAAAAGACAAGTGAATGAAGACGGAGAAGAAGCAATGGGGAACACAGGTCTCGACCAAATAAAGTTGCCCGACTAGGGGCGGTCGAAAAACTAGAAGAAACGTAACTTTTCAGACCTGGGAAGAGCGTAAAGATAGGGGGAAACTTAGACGGAACCCTGAAACAAGGTCTGTTGAGGTGTCTAAAGGAGTACCCGGACGTCTTCGCATGGGGGCACGACGACATGCCCGGGATTGATCTGAAATTCATCAATCACCGCTTGGCAGTAAACCCGTCACACAAGCCAGTCAAGCAGAAAAGAATAACCTTCAATCAGGAACGGTGCAGGGCAATAGCGACCGAGGTGGAAAAATTATTGAAAGCTGGTTTCATCAGAGAAGTAAAATACCCGGAGTGGGTATCAAACGTGGTACTGGTGAAGAAGTCAAACGGAAAGTGGAGGATGTGTGTGGATTTCACCGACCTGAACAAGGCATGCCCGAAAGACAGCTTCCCACTGCCAAACATAGATCAACTAGTAGATACAACAGTCTTTCAGGGACTGCTAAGCTTTATGGATGCCTTCTCAGGATACAACCAGGTCAAGATGCACCATTCGGACGAGGAAAAAACAACTTTCGTCACCGACCAGGGGCTCTACTGTTATAAAGTAATACCATTCGGACTGAAGAATGCAGGGCAACCTTTCAAATGCTGGTCAACAAAATTTTCAAACCGCTCATTGGCACATCAATGTTGGTATATGTTGACGACATGATAACAATGTCCAGAGAGCCAGAATGCCACGTGATCGATCTGAGGAAAACCTTCGAATTACTAAGGAAACACAATTTAAAGCTCAACCCGGAGAAATGTGCTTTCGGAGTACCCTCAGGGAAGTTTTTGGGTTACATGGTAAGCTCCCGAGGCATAGAAGCCAATCCACAGAAGATCCAAGCTGTACTGGACTTAAAGTCTCCCAGGACGGTAAAAGAAGTGCAAAGTCTAACCGGCAGATTGGTCGCGCTCAACCGATTCATCTCCCGAGCAACAGACAAGTGCCACCCTTCTTCAAAGTCATCAAGAAGGCTAAAAAGGAAATCGACTGGACGCCGAAATGCGAGGAATCTTTCCTACAGTTAAAACAATACCTAACACAGCCCCCGCTTCTAGCAAAGCCACTCCCGGGAGAAACCTTATACTTGTACTTAGCTGTATCAGAGCACGCAGTAAGCTCGGTGTGGGAACACAGGATCTGGGCGACGCATGCTGTTCCGGGCTCGCGGCCCGGTTGGGAGTACGGAGTAGCCTGCAGGGGACTAAACCAGAGAATAATGGAGTCGCCACCCGGTGTGAACCGGGACAAAGATTTAAGGCCGCACTCACCCCTCGCAAGGGAAGACCTCAAACCGTTGGGTTCGGAATGGTCCCTTACTTATGCCACTTGTAATAAAATTATTTGTGCAATAATCTTACCAAGCCTAAGCAACATATTTCCAAGGATAATTTACCCTAAGTTTGCATGCATAGGTACAAAGCTCAATCATATAACACATTTTTATATTTGCATACAATATATGTCTGAATTCATGCATAAAGATAAATTGACATACGGAAAGCATGCGATTTCACATTGATAGGCACAGAAGCGAAAACAAATAACATTCATACAAGCATGCATATTAAGGAAAGACACTTAAGCGCATAATAGAAATAGATAACTAAAGAGGTAATACTAATGCATAAGGTAAAAAGGGGCAACTATATGCTAAGATAGACATGTCGTGATGCGGTGCAGAAAAATATCTCTAGGATTGACACGAACACACACGTGGGCCTTTTTCCAAGTAGTACGTGGAATTGTATCCCGAGTACAGATCATACTACCGTCCATTCGGAATCGGCTATGAATTTATGTCCGGGTTTCCATCCTATATACTACGAGAAATAATGCCCAAATGCTATCATAACATAGGTACACAAATGATAATAGATCGAACCAAGACAAGGATAGATGGTGCAATCAATAGATGAAAGACGCGGCAAATATCGTGGTAAAGGTAGCCTTTTAGGCTTTCCTTCCCCCAAATGGAGAACCTTTTAGTCCAACACAATAAGCCCATGCGCTTTTCATTACAATGCGTACAAAGATAAAGATAACTATATGGAACTTGTATACCCGATTGAACACATCTTACATTCAACCGAATATACATCAACCGGCGCGACAAAGCATCGTGGTAAAGGATTTTAACCCCTCAAAATATGGGACCTTTGGTCCAACTTATTAAGCCCATGCGCTCGATCACATCATGCATATAAAAATAAAGATAATCATATCGGACTTCGTATACCTGATTGAACACATCTTACATTCAACCGAATATACATCAATCGGCGCGGCAAAGCATCGTGATAAAGGATTTTAACCTCTCAAAATATGGGACATTTGATCCAACTTACTAAGTTCATGCGCTCGATCACATCATGCATATAAAAATAAAAAAACAATAATATCGGACTTCGTATACCCGATTGAACACATCTTACATTCAACCGAACATACATCAATCGGCGCGGCAAAGTATCGTGGTAAATGATTTTAACCCCTCAGAATAGGGGACCTTTAATCCAACTTACTAAGCCCATGTGCTCGATCACGTCATATATGTAAACAAATAATCATGTGAAAATCAAATGACGAATAATAAATAAATCAAAGCAACATAAAACAAAAGAATGCGCCGTTTACTCAAGCGGTACGTGAAGTTGTATCCCGAGTACAGATCATACTACCGTCTATTCGGAATCGGCTATGAAATTTATGTCCGGGTTTCCATCCGATATACCGCGAGAGTTGACACATCTTTCATTTTATTCCAAGGCCACAACATACAATATTTCGTAATACATGCATATTTATCTACTCAAGGGCCACAACATGCATTTTAACATAATAATCATGCGAACAATACTCAATAAATAATAAAAATAAAACAGAAAACGAGTGTGAAAAATACCCTCAGGTCTAACCTTTTTTGCCGACTTTCGGACTTGCGTTTCACGGAGATCGGAAGGGTTAAAGCTCCTCAACTTCTCTGGTTCACTGGTTTAGCGTCTTAGCTCACTGTTTTGCTATTTTGCTGCTGTTTCCTCTATTTTTTCTGGTAATTGTTAAGTTGTGTATTAGGGGACTGTTTTGGGATCAGTTTTATGGTTATTTGGCTTACTGTCTTTGGGTGGTTAAGGGTCGGTTTATAGGGCTGTTACTGGGCAGTTTTAAGGGTTGAATATGGAGCAGTTTTGCGTTAATTCTGGCAGGTTTTGGCTTGTGGGTGCGGCAGTTTTTGGCTTATTGCATGATGAGTATGGCTACGTGTGGGAACACAGAAATCTGGGGCGACGCATGCTGTCCCGGGCTCGCGGCCCGGTCGGGAGTACGGAGTAGCCACAGGGGACTAAACCGGAGAATAAATGGAGTCGCCACCCGGTGTGAACCGGGAAAATGAGATTTAAGGCCGCACTCACCCTCGCAAGGGAAGACCTCAAACCATTGGGTTCGGAATGGTCCCTTACTTATGCCACTTGTAATGACATGATTTATATGATAATTTAATCAGGCTTAAGTAGCACTTATTTCCAGAGTATCATGCTTCTAACTCTACATGCAGGGAATTAGTCATCACAACATGCAACATCACATGGCAATCTCATGAACATTTCTCGATCATGGAAAACTAAGAACAACCTAATCATGCTTGAGTACTATCTCATGAACCTATTAACCAAATAACATGCTAACAGCCTAATCATGCTTGAATATCATCCCAAGAACACATAGAATGGATAAATGCAGGAATACAAATAATATGATTGGCTACATAATACAAGAAAGATCAACCAAGAGGCAATTATGCATGAATATGATAAGACAGACTCAGTTCAGTGTGTGCGCGTTCGTGTAGCGTTCGTAAACGCGTTCGAACGGTAAACAGAAGGTTCGCGTTCGTGTGGCGTTTGCTAACGCGTTCGAACGGAAATGAAACAGAATGCTCACGTTCGTATGGCGTTTTTTACGAGTTCGAACAGAAATGAAACAGAATGCTCACATTCGTATGGCGTTCGTGAACGCGTTCGAACGGAAATGAGACCTGATGCATATAAGGCAAAATACATGCGCGTTCAGTTGTGTTCGTAAACGCGTTCGAACGGAACAGACCTGATGCATGAAATGGGACGCAATACATAAACAATAAAATAAAGGGGCGCGGCGAAGTACTGCCGTAAATGTGGCCTTTTGGGGCTCTTGATCTCTCAAAGAGAGGACCTTTAGACCAACATACTAAGCCCATGCGGCGTCAAATCACAACACATGAAATAAAGACAACAAAAGTGTAGGACTTCGTATGCCCAATTGAATGTACATTCAACCCAAACACACTTCGTCCGCGGCGCGCGAAGTAGTGTCACAAAGGTGGCCTTTTAGGCTCTTCGTCTCTCAAATAGAGGACCTTTGGACTAACTCACTACTAGCCATGCGCTCGATCGCATCATACATACAAAAACAGAGCCAATCATATCAAAACCAAGTATGCCCGATTGAACACATCTTACATCCAATCCGACACACATCAACCGGCGCGGCAAAGCATCGTGGTAAAGGGTTTTTTACCCCTCCCTATAAGGGATCTTTCATTCCACTTACTAAGCCCATGCGCTTGATTGAACCATGCATAAAAGATAAAGAAATAATATCAAACTAAGTATGCCCGATTGAACGTATCTTGCATCCAACCGAACACACATCAACCGGCGCGCGGCGAAGTAGTGTCACAAAGGTGGCCTTTTCGGCTCTTCGTCTCTCAAATAGAGGACCTTTGGACTAACTCACTAAGCACATGCGCTCGATTGAATCATGCATAAATAAACAACATACAGAATTCAAGTGACGAAAAATAAACAAACCAAAGCAACACAAGGCAAAAGATAGTGCCGTTTACTCAAGCGGTACGTGGAGTTGTGTCCCGAGTACAGATCATATTACCGTCCATTCGAATCGGCTATGAAATTTATGTCCGGGTTTCCATCCGATATACCGCGAGAGTTGACACGTCTCTCTTTTATTCATAGCCACAACATTTACATCTCATAATTCATGCATATTTATCTACTCAAAGGCACAACATGCATTTCAACATGACAATCATGCAAGTAATATTTAATAAATAATACAGAAAATGAGTGTGAAAGATACCCTCAGGTCTAACCTTTTGCCAACTTTCAGGTTCACGGACGTCGGAAGGGTACAGCTCCTCGACTTCTCCGGTTCACTGGTTTAGCGTCCTAGCTCACTACTTTGCTGATTTGCTTGCGGTCCGAACTCCGTTCTGCTCCTGTTCGGCCTCTGTTTTCTGCTCACGCTCATGCTCAGGCCTGTTTTGACATTTCAATGAGCTGTTCCAAGTTTGTGTGGGTTCTTAGTGCAGTCGTGCGTGATTATTTTTAAGATTATCTATGCAGTTTTTATGTTACTGTTTTTTAGGTTTTTAGGGACTGTTTTAAGAGGATTTGGGCTGCTGTTTTAAGGTGATTCATGGGCTATTTTGAGTGTTTGTTAGGGGGTGTTTTAGTGGTTGTAAGGGCTGTATGGGGGGATGTGTTCTCGGTGAAGGAGGGGAGTGTTTTGATTCAGCTAAGGAGGGTTATTGCTTGTGGTGGTCTCGACTTTGAAGGATTTTGGTGTTCTGGATTCGGCTAAGGTGAGTTTGGTTTGTTTTAGATTCGGCTATGGTGGTTATTGGTGCTTTGGATTCGGCTATGGAGGATTGTTGCTTGTAGTGGATTCGGTTATGGTGGAGGATTGAGGCTCTTGTTGTCTCGGCTATGGAGGAGATGGTTAGGGCTCTTTGTTCTCTTTTTTGTGTATATGTGAAGTGTCTTGGCGTGTATTAGAGAGAGTGGACGATGGTGTGGCTAGGTTAATGCATGTTTATATAGAAGAGAGCTAGGGTTTGCCCTTGCCTCACAAGGAAGAGATCTAGTTTCCAAATTAGGAGTCCTAAGGATGGTATACACAAGATTGAGGGGGGGGGGATAAAATATTTTAAATTAGGAAGTCAACTATTTTAAATTGGTAGATGTCTTATTAGATTAGGATGTCAAATATTTGATTGGTTTTAATTGGTTAAGATTGATTTTAATTAGGCATATCTTCTTTTTAATTTTAGTTTAAGTTTGGTAAATGTTTTATTTAATTGGTAAATGGTTTAAATATTTTATTTAATGTTTAATGTTTAAATTAATATTTATTTATTTATTTTGGGATGTGTTTTATGGGCTTTGGGGAGCTAAATGGGCTGGGGTGTGAGGCTAGCAGCAAAACCAGAATTACCGACACCGTTCGATCGCGTCCTCGAACGCGACACGAACGCCCGCAATCTGTTTGACGTTCGAACGAAGTAACGAACGCAGCACTAACGAAGACAGTGAGCTTGTTTATTCTGAATTTCCCTTTCCGATATCCGTTTCCCACGGCTTCCGTGACTCAAAAGGTAGTGCCTCCAAATGAGACTCATCATCGGGTTTCACATGCAAAAATACAATGCCTACAGTCGCCCCCCCACTTTGATGGGACTTGTGCAGTGTGTGACTTTGAACAATCCTATCAAGTTATGCAATGCATTTCTACTTACCTTGGCTCGCCAACTGTCACTTGACTTACCATGTGTTGAGTTGAGTTGATTTGGTGGTGAGGTGCTGCGACCCCTGGTTCATTCCCGAACCGTGCTCCATTTTTAGAGCGCCATTTTCGGCATCTTTTGTGTGTGTGCTCCATTTTGGAGCGCCATTTTCGCCTTTGCTGTGTGTGCTCCATTTTGGAGCGCCATTTTCGGCATCTGTTGTGAGTGCTCCATTTTGGAGTGCCATTTTCGGCGTCTGTGTGAGTGCTCCATTTTGGAGTGCCATTTCCGGCGTCTGTTGTGAGTGCTCCATTTTGGAGTGCCATTTTCGGCGTCTGTTGTGAGTGCTCCATTTTGGAGTGCCATTTCCGGCGTCTGTTGTGAGTGCTCCATTTTGGAGTGCCATTTCCGGCGTCTGTTGTGAGTGCTCCATTTTGGAGTGCCATTTTCGGTGTCTGTTGTGAGTGCTCCATTTTGGAGTGCCATTTCCGGTGTCTGTTGTGGTAGAGGTCCATTTCCTGAACTGTGCTGTGCGAGATTGTGGCTCATTTTTGAACCGTTACTTGATGAGATGGTCTTTGCTGCTATAAACCTGCGAACACGAAACAAACATTGCATGTATGTGATATGTATGCATGTATGCATGTATATGTATTATATTCCGATGGGTTAGGCTTTCCTTGGTCCATTTCCGAACTGTGCTCCATTTTCGAAGTGCCGCTTCGGCGAGATGTGAAAGTAGTCCATTTTTGAACCATGCTCCATTTTCGGAGTGCCCTTTTCGGCAAGTGATGAGATGATGGTCCATTTCGAACCATGCTCCATTTTCGGAGTGCCATTTTCGGCGAGATGTGATAATGGTCCATTTCCGAACCGTTACTGATAATGATGTGGGCCTCGCCCCAAACTGATACTGATATGGGCCTCGCCCCAAGACTGATACTGATGTGGGCCTCGCCCCCAACTGATACTGATATGGGCCTCGCCCCCAGACTGATACTGCTATGGGCCTCGCCCCAAGACTGATGCTGATGTGGGCCTCGCCCCCAAGCTGATACTGATGCGGGCCTCGGCCCTGGGACTCATCCCCAAACTGTAACTGATGTGGGCCTCAGCTACTAAACTGATGCTGATGTGGGCCTCAACCCTGGGATTCATCCTCAAACTGATACTATTCATTTCTGAAACTGACTGTACTGTTGTTGCTCCCGAAGATTCCCCGTGTTCTAAACATCACTGAATTTCATAGTGCCAAGGTTGAATGTTTTTCAAATATACTCATATTGCAGAAGAGATTCAATGAAATAATGTCTTTATTATCACTTAAAAATGATTCGAACATGTAGACTAAGTCAATGTCTATATAAAAATGCATGATCAAATAGACTATGAGGGATGAATTCATCATTCGCAATGTTGCCTTCTTTCTTGGCCTATGGTTCTCCACCGTTGTCATCCCATATTCCTATGAATGAAGCTGAGTGGTCGAGAGTTTGGAGGACAAGGGTTTCGGGTAGGCCTGAGTTGATCATGTAGTTGGGTAGGGGATTTCTGTGTGCGTTGGGTTGTTCTCTTTCTGGGTCAGGTATTTTGTGAGCATCGATGAGGTTTTGGATTTCATGCCTAAGGCGGGTGCAGCTTGTCAGTTTCGTGGCCTCTCCTCTGATGGAAGTGACAATACAAGCTTAGGTTAAGGTTGGGTGGTATAGGATCTGGAAGTGGTTTAGGCTCTAAGGGTTTTAGGAGTCCTTGTCCCTTCAACTTCTCAAGTACCTTAGATAACGGCTTCCCCAGGTTAGAGAAATGCCGGTTCTTGACGGTAGCGACCTCGGCAGTAGCGGGCTTGGTCTCAGCAGGTCCCCCAAAAGTTCTTCTATTCTGGCCATAAAACTTTCTGTTTTCAGCCTCTTCTTCCTCAATATCCATGACAGTTTCCCTCAACTGTTGAAAATCAACAATCATGGAGGTCATCCTCCTCAACTTGCTGTAGATCGAGGGTTTAGTGCCCTTGATGATCACTTTAATCTGGTCCTTCTCAGAGGGCCGAGTCTGCATTTTCAGAAACTGGCTTCTCCAGCGGTCTACATACTCCTTGAAGCTTTCTTCCGGCTTCTGCTTAGTGTTCTCCAAATCACGGAGTGACAAGTCAATTTCTAAGTCTGTAACATACTGCTTCAGAAAAGCATCAGCTAGTTCCTTCCAATCTTCCTTAACCTTCTTCTCAAGGCTATGATACCAAACCACAGGTGCCCCCTCGAGTGACATCCCAAACATCTTTTGGACTTGGCGCTGTGATAGGCCCATTGAACTCATGACTGAGACATATTGCTGCAGATGGACCCTCGGGTCTCCGTTCCCATTAAACTTGGCCATGTCGGGCATTTTAAACTGAGCTGGCAGCTGTTCTCCGAACGTCATTGCCTCATAATCTAACAACTCTTCCATTTTTACCCCTCATTTTACGGGTAACTGTTTCAACCTGATCCCGGAGCTTCTGAAATTCTGCCTGAGACCCAAATACTTTGTCTGCTGCATACTCTGCCATATCATCATCAAAAGCGGGGGTATCATCCCTCAACCCATTCGGAGGCTCCTCACTCCTCACATTCTCAGAATTTTCCCCAGCACGGGGCACAGCTATACCAGCCATAGCAGTAGTCAAAGCTTGCAACTGTTCAGTGACCTTGGCGAGACCGTTCTCTAACTGATCCATACGGGACACCTCATTATCAGATTCACTCATACTTGTTCTTTTAGTGAGTCTTGTCCATTTTCTAACCCAAACGGTATCTATGATGTCTTTTTGAGACATAGATGGTGTTAACATGATATATGTATGTATGAGGTGCATGAGATGCATGTAACATGTATAACATACTAAATCAATTAAAATTCTCAAACAAATCGGCCCGTTATCATTTTAGAATCTTTCGGGCTAATTGTCATAGGAGTGAATCCATCCCAGTTTAAATGGCCCAATGAGTTCACATTTCATGACAAAGTGCCCGACTAAATCCAAATGGTAACGTTCCGAACACAATCACAAAGTGGCCCATCAATCATTTAGAAGCCTTTGGCCCAAGTCATGAAATACGTTCTTGTCCCAGTTTAAATGGCCCAGCAAGCCCATATCCCATCAAATGGTCCAACTGGATCCAAACGACGATGTTCCCAAACACAAGCATAGAAGAAAGATGATGCAAACATGACATAATAATTTTTACAAAGTGGCCCATCGACATTTCAGAAGCTTTGGGCCTAATAGTCATAAGGTACGAACTTGCCCCAGTTTAAATGGCCCAGCAAGCCCGCATTTCCGACAATAGTCCAACTGCATCCAATGAGGATGGTCCACAAGCACATATTCAAGGAAATAATTGTTACTTTAGCCAACCCGGTCTATGGGTGGGTTAGCAAGAGTATAGACAAAGGCTCTCACCGGCGAAGGATGGCCCACAACTAGGTCTCCCCACTCAAGGGTTCGAGCAACCAAGTGAGCGCACCACCCTTTTTATACACTAAGGTACGTGCCAATGAGCTATGGTGTGTGACGGACTGTCAAATGGATTTCCCGTTGTAGATCCCCCAGAGGGAAGGTGGAGCAAGGCTCACTTAAATACCCAAGCTCTTAGGCTCTTATCGCTTGTTGTCAGGAATAAACAACGAGTCCTCCAAATTAGTCCATCACAATAGGCTACGAGTAGATGGCTATCTAGGTGCCTTCACAGCTTTTCCTTCTAGAAAGGTAGTGAATGAAGGAAGACACCAAACCATTACCTAGCCTCAAAATGCCTTTGATTAAACCCTCACTTTATCCACTATAGACACGGTCAATTAAAACATAAATCCAAACATCACAAGTCAATATTTCGGGGCCAATTCTCTATCCCCAGTGGAGTCGCCAGACTGTGGGAACACAGAAATCTGGGGCGACGCATGCTGTCCCGGGCTCGCGGCCCTGTCGGGAGTACGGAGTAGCCACGGGGGACTAAACCGGAGAATAAATGGAGTCGCCACCCGTGTGAACCGGGAAAATGAGATTTAAGGCCGCACTCACCCCTCGCAAGGGAAGACCTCAAACCATTGGGTTCGGAATGGTCCCTTACTTATGCCACTTGTAATGACAGGATTTATATGATAATTAATCAGGCTTAAGTAGCACTTATTTCCAAGAGTATCATGCTTCTAACTCTACATGCAGGGAATTAGTCATCACAACATGCAACATCACATGGCAATCTCATGAACATTTCTCGATCATGGAAAACTAAGAACAACCTAATCATGCTTGAGTACTATCTCATGAACCTATTAACCAATAACATGCTAACAGCCTAATCATGCTTGAATATCATCCCAAGAACACATAGAATGGATAAATGCAGGAATACAATAATATGATTGGCTACATAATACAAGAAAGATCAACCAAGAGGAAATTATGCATGATATGATAAGACAGACTCAGTTCAGTGTGTGCGCGTTCGTGTAGCGTTCGTAAACGCGTTCGAACGGTAAACAGAAGGTTCACGTTCGTGTGGCGTTGATAACGCGTTCGAACGGAAATGAAACAGAATGCTCACGTTCGTATGGCGTTTGTTAACGCGTTCGAACAGAAATGAAACAGAATGCTCACATTCGTATGGCGTTCGTGAACGCGTTCGAACGGAAATGAGACCTGATGCATAATAAGGCAAAATACATGAGCGTTCGAGTTGCGTTCGTAAACGCGTTCGAACGGGAACAGACCTGATGCATGAAATGGGACGCAATACATAAACAACAAAATAAAGGGGCGCGGCGAAGTACTGCCGTAAATGTGGCCTTTTGGGGCTCTTGATCTCTCAAAGAGAGGACCTTTAGACCAACATACTAAGCCCATGAGCGTCACATCACAACACATGAAATAAAGACACAAAAGTGTAGGACTTCGTATGCCCAATTGAACGTACATTCAACCCAAACACACTTCGTCCGGCACGGCGAAGTAGTGTCACAGGTGGCCTTTTAGGCTCTTCGTCTCTCAGATAGAGGACCTTTGGACTAACTCACTAAGCCCATGCGCTCGATCGCATCATACATACAAAAACAGAGCCACCATATCAAACCAAGTATGCCCGATTGAACACATCTTACATCCAATCCAGACACACATCAACCGGCGCGGCAAAGCATCGTGGTAAAGGGTTTTAACCCTCCCTATAAGGGATCTTTCATTCCACTTACTAAGCCCATGCGCTTGATTGAACCATGCATAAAAAGATAAAGATAATAATATCAAACTAAGTATGCCCGATTGAACGTATCTTGCATCCAACTGAACACGCATCAACCGGCGCGGCGAAGTAGTGTCACAAAGGTGGCCTTTTCGGCTCTTCGTCTCTCAAATAGAGGACCTTTGGACTAACTCACTAAGCCCATGCGCTCGATTGAATCATGCATAAATAAACAACATACAGAATTCAAGTGACGAAAAATAAACAAACCAAAGCAACACAAGGCAAAATATAGTGCCGTTTACTCAAGCGGTACGTGGAGTTGTGTCCCGAGTACAGATCATATTACCGTCCATTCGGAATCGGCTATGAAATTATGTCCGGGTTTCCATCCGATATACCGCGAGAGTTGACACGTCTCTCATTTTTTCCACAGCCACAACATATTACATCTCATAATTCATGCATATTTATTTACTCAAAGGCCACAACATGCATTTCAACATACAATCATGCAAGTAATATTTAATAAATAATACAGAAAAATGAGTGTGAAAGATACCCTCAGGTCTAACCTTTTTGCCAACTTTCAGGTTTGCGTTTCACGGACGTCGGAAGGGTACAGCTCCTCGACTTCTCTGGTTCACTGGTTTAGCGTCCTAGCTCACTGCTTTGCTGTTTTGCTTGCGGTTCGAACTCCGTTCTGCTCCTGTTCGGCCTCTGTTTTGCTGCTCACTGCTCAGGCCACCTGTTTGACATTTCAATGAGCTGTTCCAAGTTTGTGTGGGTTCTTAGTGCAGTTGTGCGTGATTATTTTTAAGATTATCTATGCAGTTTTTATGTTACTGTTTTTAAGGTTTTTAGGGACTGTTTTAAGAGGATTTGGGCTGCTGTTTTAAGGTGATTCATGGGCTGTTTTTGAGTGTTTGTTAGGGGGTTTTTAGTGGTTGTAAGGGCTGTATGGGGGATGTGTTCTCGGTGAAGGAGGGGAGTGTTTTGATTCAGCTAAGGAGGGTTATTGCTTGTGGTGGTCTCGACTTTGAAGGATTTTGGTGTTTCTGATTCGGCTAAGGGTGAGTTTGGTTTGTTTTAGATTCGGCTATGGTGGTTATTGGTGCTTGGATTCGGCTATGGAGGATTGTTGCTTGTAGTGGATTCGGTTATGGTGGATGATTGGGGTCTTGTTGTCTCGGCTATGGAGGAGATGGTTAGGGCTCTTTGTTCTCTTTTTTGTGTATATGTGAAGTGTCTTGGGCGTGTATTAGAGAGAGTGGACCGATGGTGTGGCTAGGTTAATGCATGTTTATATAGAAGAGAGCTAGGGTTTGCCCTTGCCTCACAAGGAAGAGATCTAGTTTCCAAATTAGGAGTCCTAAATGGGTATACACAAGATTGAGGGGGGACAAAATATTTAAATTAGGAAGTCAACTATTTTAAATTGGTAGATGTCTTATTAGATTAGGAAGTCAAATATTTGATTGGTTTTAATTGGTTAAGATTGATTTTAATTAGGCATATCTTCTTTTTAATTTTAGTTAAGTTTGGTAATGTTTTTATTAATTGGTAAATGGTTTAAATATTTTATTTAATGTTTAATGTTTAAATTAATATTTATTTATTTAATTTGGGATGTGTTTTATGGGCTTTGGGGAGCTAAATGGGCTGGGGTGTGAGGCTAGCAGCAAAACCAGAATTACCGACACCATTCGAACGCGACACGAACGCCCGCAATCTGTTTGACGTTCGAACGAAGTAACGAACGCAGCACTAACGAAGACAGTGAGCTTGTTTATTCTGAATTTCCCCTTCCGATATCTGTTTCCCGCGGCTTCCGTGACTCAAAAGGTAGTGCCTCCAAATGAGACTCATCATCGGGTTTCACATGCAAAAATACAATGCCTACACTACGTGTAATGGAGTGACGAAAGTCTGGTACATGAGGGTTTAAGGGCTATGACATGTTGAAGTTATGGGAATGGTTGAAGTGCATATGGCGTGGAATAGGGCAATGGCTGATCGTGCGTGATTGATTTTGTGGGTGTGGCTGATCGTGCGTGTTGAGTTAGGTGAGGGACGTGTAAGGTGGCGTGAATTAATTGTGAGGGGTCTCTATGGTGCCATTGTCGTGGCTGATGGATGGTGTGAAGGGCTGGTGGGGACGTGTGGCTTAGGGTGTCAACATGGCTGAGGTGCGTGAGGGTTCTTGAAGGCAGTAAGTGGGTTGGCTGTGTGAGTGTATGAGGCTTCCTTGCTTTGTTTTTGTTTGTGCTGTCAGTGAGAGCTGAGAGAGGCGAGAGGCTAGAGAGAGAAGGAAGGTTATTGCTATTGTTTTATTTTTTGGTCACTGCCGTGTGTGTTAGAGAGCTAGGGGAGGAGGATGGCTTGGAAAAGTGTTGTTTATATACACAAGGGCTAGGGTTTATCCTTGCTTGACAAGGGAGGGATTTGGTGCATTAAAGAGAGATATGATTTGGTGTTAGACAAGGAAAGCAAGGGATTTGATGGGGGACAAATTTTGGTGAATTAGGAAGGTTGAATATTTGATTGGTGTTAATTAGGCATTTAATTTGTTAGATTAGGAAGTCAAAATTTTTAATTGGTTATTATTGATTTTAATTAGGCATAACATCTTTTTAAATTAGTATATAATATTTTGGATTAGGAAGTTACAATATTTAATTTGGTATAATTTTATTTAATGTCTTCTTTAATTTGGTATATCAATTAATTAATATTTTATTAAGTTAATGTTTTATTTAATTAATATTTGATTTAATTTGGGTGTAATTTAAGGGCCTTGGGCGTGTGGGCCTCTCTTGGTGGGCTAGGTGTTGTGTTGGTTTGGTGAGTGGGCTTAGGTGGGTGGCAATGGTTTCGGGCCAAGGTTAAAAGGTTCTGGGTTTTTTAGGCTAAATGTGCTTTAAAACGGAGGTCCAACAAGCGAGCTTGGAGCTAAACAAGTGAATAAAATCTAATGAAACACCGATTCCCTTCCGATGACCGTTTCCCGCAACATCCTTAACTAAAAAGGTAGTGTCTCCAGATGAGACTCATCATAAGGACTCACATGCAAAAATGCAGTGCCTACAGTCGCCCCCACTTTGATGGGACTTGTGTAATGTGTAACCGTGAGAATCCTATCAAAGTTATGCAATGCATTTTCACTTACCTGGCTCGCCAGCTGCCACTTGACTTACCATGTGTTGAGTTGAGTTGATTTGGTGGTGAGGTGCTACGACCCCTGGTTCATTCCCGAACCGTGCTCCATTTTTAGAGCGCCATTTTCGGCATCTTTTGTGTGTGTGCTCCATTTTGGAGCGCCATTTTCGGCATCTGTTGTGTGTGTGCTCCATTTTGGAATGCCATTTCCAGCATTTGCTGTGTGTGCTCCATTTTGGAACGCCATTTTCGGCCTTTGTTGTGTGTGCTCCATTTTGGAACGCCATTTTCGGCATTTGCTGTGTGTGCTCCACTTTGGAACGCCATTTTCGGCATCTGTTGTGGGTGCTCCATTTTGGAGTGCCATTTTCGGCGTCTGCTATGTGTGCTTCATTTTGGGGCGCCATTTTCGGCATCTGTTGTGGTAGCGGTCCATTTTCGAACCGTGCTGTGCGAGAATGTGGCTCATTTTTGAACCGTTATTTGATGAGATGGTCTTTGCCGCTACAAACCTGCGAACACAAAACAAACATTGCATGTATGTGATATGTATGCATGTATGCATGGATATGTATCATATTCTGATGGGTTAGGCCTTCCTTGGTCCATTTCCGAACCGTGCTCCATTTTTGGAGTGCCACTTTCGGCGAGATGTGAAAGTAGTCCATTTTCGAACCATGTTCCACTTTCGGAGTGCCATTGTCGGCGAGATGTGATAGTAGTCCATTTTTTAACCATGCTCCACTTTCGGAGTGCCATACTCGGCCAAACTGATGCTGATGTGGGCTCGCCCTTGGGACTAGTCCCTAAACTGAAACTGATGTGGGCCTCAGCCCTGGGACTCATCCCCAAAACTGAAACTGATGTGGGCCTCAGCCCCAAAACTGAAGCTGATACTGATGTGGGCCTCGCCCCCAATCTGATATTGATGTGGGCCTCGGCCCTAAACTGATGCTGATGTGGGCCTCGCCCCAAGCTGATACTGATGTGGGCCTCGGCCCTAAACTGATGATGATACTGATGTGGGCCTCGCCCCCAAACTGATATTGATGTGGGCCTCGGCCCTAAACTGATATTGATATTGGCCTCAGCCCTAAACTGATATTGATGTGGGCCTCGGCCCTAAACTGATGCTGATGTGGGCCTCGCCCCAAGCTGGTACTGATGTGGGCCTCGACCCTGAGACTCATCCCCAAAACTGATACTGATGTGGGCCTCGGCCCTGGGACTCATCCCCAAACTGATGCTGATGTGGGCCTAAGCCCCTAAACTGATGCTGATAATGTGGGCCTCGCCCCAAGCTGTTACTGATTCATTTCTGAAACTGACTGTACTGTTGTTGCTTCCGAAGATTCCCCGTGTTCTAAACATCACTGAATTTCATAGTACCAAGGTTGAATGCTTTTCTCAAATATACTCATGTTGCAGGTTGGAGGGAGAGACTCAGGCAAGTAAACGAAATGAACGTCTTTATTATCATTTAAGAAATGGTTCGAACAGGTAGACCAAATCAATGTCTATATTAAAAATGCAGGATCAAATAAACTAGGAGGAACAACTTCATCATTCGCAGCATTGCCTTCTTTCTTGACCTATGGTTCTTCACTATCATCCCCTATCTCCATGTAAGAAGCTTGGTGGTTAAGGGTTTGGAGGACAAAAGTTTCGGGCAATCCAGAGTTGATCATGTAGTGGGTGGTGGAACGGAGTGGTAATTTGGTAGGGGGTTCCAATATGTGTTGGGTTGTTCTTTCTCTGGGTCGGGTATTTTGTGAGCATCGATGAGGTTTTGGATTTCATGCCTAAGGCGGGTGCAGTTTTCAGTTTCGTGGCCTCTCCTCTGATGGATGTGACAATACAAGCTAAGGTCAAGGTTGGGTGGTATATGATCTGGAAGTGGTTTAGGCTCTAAGGGTTTTAGGAGTCCTTGTCCCTTCAACTTCTCAAGCACCTTAGATAATGGCTTCCCCAGGTTAGAGAAATGCCGGTTCTTGATGGCAGCAACCTCGGCAGTAGCAGGTTTAGTCTCAGAATGCCCCCCAAAAGTTCTTTTATTCTGGCCATAAAACTTTCTGTTTTCAGCCTCCTCTTCTTCAATATCCATAACAGTCTCTCTCAACTGTCGGAAATCAGTAATCATAGAGGTCATCCTCCTCAGCTTACCATAAATAGAGGGCTTGGTGCCCTTGATAATCATCTTAATTTGGTCTTTCTCTGAAGGCTGAGTCTGCATTTTCAAAAGCTGGCTTCTCCAGCGATCCACATACTCTTTGAAACTTTCCTCTGGCTTCTGTTTAGTGTTCTCCAAATCACGGAGTGACAAGTCAATCTCTAAGTCTGTAACATATTGCTTCAGAAAAGCATCAGCTAGTTCTCCCCAATCTTCCTTAACCTTCTTCTCAAGGCTATGATACCAAACCACAGGTGCCCCCTCGAGTGACATCCCAAATATCTTTTGGACTTGGCGCTGTGATAGGCCCACTGAACTCATGATTGAGACATATTGCTGCAGATGGACTCTTGGGTCTCCATTCCCATTAAAATTGGCCATGTCGAGCTTTTTAAACTGAGCTGGCAGCTGTTCTCCGAAGGTCATTGCCTCATAATCTAACAACTTTTCATGTTTACCCCTCATTTTACGGGTAACTGTTTCAACCTGATCCCGAAGCTTCTGCCTGAGACCCAATCACTCTGCATGTTGCATACCCTGCCATGTCATCATCAAAAGTGGGGATATCATCCCCCAACCTATTCGAAGGCTCATCGCGCCTCACATTCTCAGAATTTCCCCCAGCACGGGGTACATCCATATTTGCCATGGCGGTAGTCAAGGCTTGCAACTGTTCGGTAATCTTAGCGAAACCATTTTCCAACTGATCTATCCGGGAGATCTCATTATCGGATGTACTCATATCTTTTACCGGTCTTTTGGTGAGTCTTTCCTCTTCCCTAACCCAACGGGAATCTATAATGGCTTTTAGACACAAGGATTAACATGATGCGTGTATGCATGAAATGAATGAGATGCATGTGATACAAGGAATATATCAACTTATTAAAATTTTCACATAAATCGGCTCATCATCATTTTAGAAGCTTTTGGGCTAACTGTCATAGGAGTGAACTCGTTCCAGTTTAAATGGCCCAAAAAGTTCACATCTCATGGCAAGAAGTCCAACCGTATCCAAATGATAATGTTCCGAACACAAGCACAAAATGGCCCATCAATATTAGAAGCATTTGGTCCAATCGTCACAAGATACGTTCTTGTCCCAGTTTAAATGGCCCAACAAGCCCACATCCCATGACAAATGGCCCAAATGGATCCAAACGACGATGTTCCCAAACACAAGCATAAAAGAAAAGGTAATGCAAACATAAAATATTAATTTCTATAGAGTGGCCCATCGACATTTCAGAAGCTTTTGGCCCAATTGTCATAGGATACGAACTCGTCCCAGTTTAAATGGCCCAACAAGTTCACATTTCTGACAAGAAGTCCAACTGCATCCAAATGGGGATGGCCCACAAACACGAGGAAATAGTTGCTATAGGTCATACAACACCGGTCTACGTGTGGGTTCGCAAGGGTGTAGACAAAGGCTCTCACCGGTGAAGGATGGCCCACAACTAGGTCTCCCCACTCAAAACGAGTGTCGGACGACCGAGGACTAACGTGAAATATTGTGGATTATGTGGACGACCGAGGACTATCGTGAAATGTTGTGGACTACCGTGGACTATCTTGAAGTGTTGTGGATTATGTGGACGACCGAGGACTATCGTGAAATTTTATGGACTACCGTGGACTATCATGAAATATTGTGGACTACCGTGGACTATCATGGATTATGTGGACTACCGTGGACTATCGTAAAATGTTGTGGACTACCGTGGACTATCTTGAAGTGTTGTGGATTATGTGGACTACCGTGGACTATCATGGATTATGTGGACTACCGTGGACTATCGTAAAATATTGTGGACTACCGTGGACTATCTTGAAGTGTTGTGGATTATGTGGACTACCGTGGACTATCATGAAGTATTGTGGAGTATTGTGGACTATGTGGACTACCATGGATTATGTGGACTATATGGATTATGTGGACTACCGTGGATTATCGTGGACTACCGTGGATTACCGTGGATTATCATGGACTATGTGGACTATGTAGATTCCGTGGATTATCATGGACTAGTGTGGACTATTGTGGACTACCGCGACACCCTAAGTACGGGGTTTAGCACACCAAGAATGACACGTCATCAAATTCAGGTCGAGACAGCAGGCAAGTCAGGAGGCAGCTGGCGAGCCAGGTAAGTGAAAATGCATTGCATAACTTTGATAGGATTGTCACTGTTACACACTGCACAAGTCCCATCAAAGTGGGGGCGACTGTAGACACTGCGTTTTTGCACATAAGTCCCTATGATGAGTCTCATTTGGAGACACTACCTTTTAAGTCACGGAGGTCACGGAAAACAGACATCGGAAGGAGAAATTCAGAATAAACAAGGTTCACTGTTTTCGTTCGTGCTGCGTTCGTGTATGCTTTCGAACGGCAAACAGATTGCGAGCGTTCGTGCCGCGTTCGAGGAGGCGTTCGAACGGTGTCGGTAATTCTGGTTTTGCTGCTAGCCTCACATCAAGCCCAATTCACCCAAGCCCACTTAAAACACACATTTAACACATGGTGAAATCAAAACAAATCTAAAAATCACATACCAAATTAAAAAGATGTCATGCCTAATTAAAATCAATTATAACAAATTAAAGATATTGACTACCTAATCTAAACCAAGTTTGTCCCCCCTCAATCTTTGACTTTCCTTGCTCAACACCAAAACAAATCCCTTCATTGTAAGACAAGGTGAAGCCCTAGCCTTTCTCTATATAAATAACCCCTAACCAAGACATGCACTCCCCTAGCTCATACACAGAAGATACACACAATTCACACCTATTCACATAAAGAAAAAAGCCTATCCACTCACACCTAATATACTTAAGAAACAACCTAGAATTTTCCTCTCCTCCTCCTCCCTTTCCACCGAAAACAACACTCCCCCTAAACACTCTCCATAACCGAAAATCACAGCCCCTAAACACTCTCCATAACCGAAAATCACAGCCCCTATACAGCCCCCATAACCTCCAAAAATCGCAGCCCTTTAGCCCTTAAAGACACCCAAGAACAGTAGCCTAAATTCAGTAAACATAGTGACCAGAAAATGTCACCGGAAGAGCAGTGAAATACAGCAAAAGCAGCAGCAAAAGACGGAGAACGACGACTCAAAACAGTAAGACAACGAACGAGAGCAGTGAACCAGTGAACCAGAAGAGTTGCGGAGCATCCACCCTTCCGACGATCGTGTACCATACATCCGAGAGGTGATTTAAAAGGTTAGACCCGATGGCACTTTTCTCATTAGTTTATATTCATCTTTTGATTGTTTATTGAATTCTATTCGCATGAGTGTCGTTTGTAGATGCATGTTGTGGCTTGAATGAAATGGAAAATGTGTCGTCTCTTGTGGTATATAGGATGGAAACCCGGACATAAATTTCATAGCCGATTCCGAATGGACGGTAGTATGATCTGTACTCGGGATACAACTCCACGTACCACTTGAGTAAACGGCACATTCTTTTGTTTTATGTTGCTTTGATTTATTTATTTTTCGTTATTTGAATTTTGCATGTTACTTTTGTATGTATGATACAATCGAGCGCATGGGCTTAGTAAGTCGGATTAAAGGTCCCCTATTTGGAGGGGTTAAAATCCTTTACCATAATGCTTTGCCGCGCCGGTTGATGTGTGTTCGGTTGGATATAAGATATGTTCAATCGGATATACTAAGTTCGATATGATTGTCTTTATTCTTGTATGCATGATGTGATCGAGCGCATGGGCTTAGTAAGTGCGATGAAAGGTCCTCTAATTGAAGAGGTTAAAATCCTTTACCATGATGCTTTGCCGCGCCGATTAACGTATATTCGGTTGAATGTAAGATGTGTTCAATTGGGTACATGAAGTCTAAGGTTATTGTATTTATTTTTATATGCATTAAGATAAGCGCATGGGCTTAGTAAGTGCGATGAAAGGTCCTCTAATTGAAGAGGTTAAAATCATTTGCCACGATGCTTCGCCGCGCTTCGTATTTCGCTATTTGCTTTTTTTATGTATGTATTGCGTCACATTTTGTGCATTAGGTCTGTTCCCGTTCGAACGCGTTTTCGAACGCTATATACGAACGCGAACCTTCTGTTTCCCGTTCGAACGCGTTTTACAAACGCTACTCGAACGCGCATGCATTTTGTATCATCAGGTCTGGTCCCGTTCGAACGCGTTATCAAATGCTACACGAACGCGAACCTTCTGTTTACCGTTCGAACGCGTTTACGAACGCTACACGAATGCGCACACACTGAACTGAGTCTGTCTCATCATATTTCATGCACAATTGCCTCTTGGGTGATCTTCCTTGCATTATCTAGCCAATCATATTATTTGTATTCCTGCATTTATCCATTCGATGTATTCATGAGATAGTACTCAAGCATGATTAGGTTGTTCTTAGTTTTCCATATCATATGATTGGAATATGTTCATGAGATTGCCATGTGATGTTGTATGTTGTGATGATTAATTTCATGCATGTGAATTTAGAAGCATGATACTCTTGGAAATAAGTGTTACTTAAACTTGATTAAATTAGTACATAAATCCTTTCATTACAAGTGACATAAGTAAGGGACTATTCCGAACCCAACGGTTTGAGGTCTTCCCTTGCGAGGGGTGAGTGCGGCCTTAAATCTCATTTTCCCGGTTCACACCGGGTGGCGACTCCATTATTCTCCGGTTTAGTCCCCCGTGGCTACTCCGTACTCCCAACCGGGCCGAGAGCCAGGGACAGCATGCGTCGGCCCAGATCATGTGTTCCCACAGTCTGGCGACTCCACTGGGGATAGAGAATCGGCCCCGAAATATTGTCTTGTAATGTTTGGATTTATGTTCTAATTGACCGTGTCTATAGTGGATAAAATGGGGGTTTAATCAAAGGCATTTTGATGTTAGGTAATGGTTTGGTGTCTTCCTTCATTCACTACTTTTCTAGAAGGAAAAGCTGTGAAGGCACCTATATAGCCATCTACTCGTAGCCTATTGTGATGGACTAATTTGGAGGACTCGTTGTTTATTCCTGACACCAAGCGATAAGAGCCTAAGAGGCTTGGGTATTTAAGTGAGCCTCGCTCCACCTTCCCTCTGGGGAATCTACAACGGGAAATCCATTTGACAGACAGTCACACACCATAGCTCATTGGCACGTACCTTAGTGTATAAAAAAGGGTACGCTCACTTGGTCGCTCGAACCCTTGATTGGGGAGACCTAGTTGTGGGCCATCTTTCACCGATGAGAGCCTTTGTCTACACTCTTGCGAAACCACCCATAGACCGGGGTTGTATGGTTAAAGTAACAATTATTTCCTTGAGTATGTGCTTATGGACCATCCTCATTTGTATGCAGTTGGACTATTGTCAGAAATACGGACTTGCTGGGCCATTTAAACTGGGGCGAGTTCGTACCTTATGACCATGGGCCCAAAGCTTCTGAAATGTTGATGGGCCATTCTGTAGAAATTATTGTTGTATGTTTGCATTATCTTTCTTTATGCTTGTGTTCGGAACATTACCATTTGGATTTAGTTGGGCTCCTTGCCATGAGATGTGTACTGTTGGGCCATTTAAACTGGGACGAGTTCACTCCTATGACAATTAGCCCAAAAGCTTCTAAAATGATAGTGGGCCGATTTGTTTGAAAATTTTAGTTGATTTAGTATGTTATATATGTTACATGCATCTAATGCACCCCATGCATACATACATCATGTTAACCCTTGTGTTCTGAAAGCCATCATAGATTCCCGTTGGGTTAGGAAAAAGGGAAGACTTACCAAAATACTGGGAACAGACATGAGTGAATCAGATATTGAGGTATCCCGTATGGATCAGTTGGAAAATGGTCTCGCCAAGGTCACCGAACAGTTGCAAGCCTTGATTACTGCCATGACAAATATGGTTGTGCCCCGTGTTGGGGGAAATTCTGAGAATATGAGGCGTGAGGAGCCTCCGAACGGGTTGGGGGATGATATCCCCACTTTTGATGATGACATGACAGAGCATGCAACATGAAAAATGATTGGGTCTCAGGCAGAATTTCAGAAGCTTCGGGATCAGGTTGAGTCAGTTACCCGTAAGATGAAGGGTAAGGACGAAGAATTACTAGACTATGAGGCGATGGCTTTTGAGGAACAATTGCCTGCTCAGTTCAAGATGCCGGATATGGCCAAGTTCAACGGGAATGGGGATCCGAGGGTCCACCTCCGACAATATGTGTCAGTTATGAGTTCAGTGGGCTTAACACAGCGCCAAGCTCAGAAGATGTTTGGGATGTCACTTGAGGGGGCCCCCCGTAGTGGGGTATTCCCTGGAAAGAAAGAGGGTTAAGGAGGATTGGAGGGAATTGGCAGATGTATTCCTGAAACAGTATGTTACAGACTTAGAGATTGATTTGTCACTTCGTGATTTGGAGAACACTAAGCATAAGCCAGAAGAAAGCTTCAAGGAGTATGTAGACCGCTGGAGAGCCAGCTTCTGAAAATGCAGACTCGGCCCTCTGAGAATGACCAGATTAAAATGATCATCAAGGGCACTAAGCCTCGATCAGAGATGCTCGATTGAAATGATGATTCAGTAGAAGAGGCAAGTTGAGAGAAAATCTGCATTGGAAAAGAGCTGAAGAACAGAAAGATTATGGCCAGAATAGGGATTTGGAGATGAGATTCTGACCAGAATATGCTACGAGATTGCTGAGGCTATAAGGAAGGCGCTTTAACTTTATACATTCTGACCAAGCGCTACTGAGAAGCTGATCGTCATACCGACCCTTGAAAGTGCTAAGCTGACCAGGCAATGACTCTTAAAACCTTGGAACCTAGACCACTCCCAAATCCTCCCCCACCAAGCCTCAATATGAACCGCTACTGCCACTTCCACCAACAACCTGGCCATGACACCAATAGTTGTACCCGTCTCCGCCATGAGATCCAAGACTTAATTGACTCCCACAAAATCCCTGACCATGAAAGAGAACATCCAAACACACACACAAATCCTCTACCAAATTATCACTCTGTTCCCCCACCCACCTACATGATCAACTTTGGCTTGCCCGAAACCTTCATCCTCCAAGCTCTCAATCACCAAGCTTCGTACATGGGGATAGGGGGTGACAACGATGAAAAACCATAGGCCGAGGAAGAAGGCAGCGCTGTGAATGATGAAGTTGTTCCTCCTAGTTTGTTTGATCCTGCATTTTTGATATAGACATTGATTTTGCCTGTTTGCTCGAACCTTTTTCTAATGATAATAAAGACGTTCATTTCCAGTACTCGCTTGAATGTACAACATGAGTATATTTGACAAAAGCATTCAACCTTGGTATTATGATACACAACGATGCTTAGAACATGGGGAATCCTCGGAAGAAGAAAACAGGAAGATAAGATAGTCATTCAGAAATTGGGAAACGGGGACAGTGAGGCTGTCAGACTTGGAAGGGAATGAGTTCACCGAGCCGATCAATGTTGACAGATTGAAGCTGTATTTTACCTGAGACCGGGCAGTCACCAAGAGAATTGGCAGAAGACCTAACCCAACGGGATGGGAACATTCACGCATACATGCATACACGTAACCCATTTTGCACCCTTTTGTGTTTGTTTTGTTTTGTGTTCACAGGTTTTGAAGAAGAAAAAGAGAAAGCGGCAAAGACAAGCCAATAAGGCATAACAAAAGCACAATATCGGAATCGGGTAATAAACGTGGGGCTGAGGCCCATATTGGTGTTAGATTCAGGTAGTAATCTGAGGGTTGAGGCCCACATTAGTATCAGTCTGGGGGCGAGGCCCACTTTAATACCAGTCTGGGGGCGAGGCCCACGTCAGTATCAGTTTGGGAATTAGTCCTAGGGCCGAGGCCCACATCAGCATCAGTTTGGGGATGAGTCACAGGGCCGAGGCCCACATCCGCATCAGTTTGGGGATGAGTCCCAGGGCCGAGGCCCACATCCGTATCAGTTTGGGGATGAGTCTTGAGGGTCGAGGCCCACATCAGTATCAGCTAGGGGCAAGGCCCATATCAGTATCAGTGGGGGCGAGGCCCGCGTCAGTATCAGTTGGGGGGCGAGGCCCACATCAGTACCAGTTTGGGGCGAGGCTCACATCAGTAACAGTGTTGGGGCGAGGCCCACATCAGTTTGAGGGCAATGCCCACATCAGCATCAATCTAGGGGCGAAGCCCACATCAGTGCCAGTTTGGGGGGCGAAGCCCACATCAGTACTAGTTTGGGGGCGAAGCCCACATCAGTACCAATTTGGGGTGAAGCCCACATCATTATCAACATCAGTTTGCCGGATATGACACTCTGGGGCCAAGGCCCATATCATTATCAGAATCAGTCAAGCCAAGAATGACACTCCAAGAATGGAAACACAGTTCGAGAATGAACAAGCCAAGAATGGCACTCCAAGAATGGAAACACAGTTCGAGAATGAACAAGCCAAGAATGGCACTCCAAGAATGGAAACACAGTTCGAGAATGAACAAGCCGGGAATGGCACTCCAAGAATGGAAACACAGTTCAAGAATGAACAAGCCAAGAATGGCACTCCAAGAATGGAAACACAGTTCGAGAATGAACAAGCCGGGAATGGAACTCCAAGAATAGAGCAAGGTTCGGGAATGGACCGCATCACAGTAACGGTTCGAGAATGGACCACCTCTCATCAAAACGGTCCGAGATCATCAGTATCAGTTTGAGGCAAGGCCCACATCAGTATCAGTTGAGGGCGAGGCCCACATCAGTACCATTTTAGGGTCGAGGACCCACTACATCAATTCAAGGGCGAGGTCCCTATTGTCAGCGGTGTTGGGTCGAGGTGCCCCGTTGTCGGTTGCAGTTATTGGGATGTGTCTCAGGATCGAGGCCCACTGCATCATCAGAACAGTTTTGCCAGGTACGGCGTGTGGACTATGTGAATTATGTGGACTGCCGTGGACTATCTTGAAGTATTGTGGATTATGTGGACGACCGAGGACTATCGTGAAATGTTGTGGACTACCATGGACTATCTTGAAGTGTTGTGGATTATTGGACTACCGTGGACTATCTTGAAGTGTTGTGGATTATGTGGACGACCGAGGACAATCGTGAAATATTGTGGACTCCCGTGGACTATCTTGAAGTGTTGTGGATTATGTGGACGACCGAGGACTATCGTGAAATGTTATGGACTACCGTGGACTATCATGAAATATTGTGGACTACCGTGGACTATCATGGATTATGTGGACTACCGTGGACTATCGTAAAATGTTATGGACTACCGTGGACTATCTTGAAGTGTTGTGGATTATGTGGACTACCGTGGACTATCATGGATTATGTGGACTACCGTGGACTATCGTAAAATATTGTGGACTACCGTGGACTATCTTGAAGTGTTGTGGATTATGTGGACTACCGTGGACTATCATGAAGTATTGTGGAGTATTGTGGACTATGTGGACTACCATGGATTATGTGGACTATATGGATTATGTGGACTACCGTGGATTATCGTGGACTACCGTGGATTACCGTGGATTATCATGGACTATGTTGACTATGTAGATTCTGTGGATTATCGTGGACTAGTGTGGACTATTGTGGACTACCGCGACACCCTAAGTACGGGGTTTAACACACCAAGAATGACACGTCATCAAATTCAGGTCGAGGCAGCAGGCAAGTCAGGAGGCAGCTGGCGAGCCAGGTAAGTGAAAATGCATTGCATAACTTTGATAGGATTGTCACTGTTACACACTGCACAAGTCCCATCAAAGTGGGGGCGACTGTAGGCACTGCATTTTTGCACATAAGTCCCTATGATGAGTCTCATTTGGAGACACTACCTTTTAAGTCATGGAGGTCACGGAAAACGGACATCGGAAGGAGAAATTCAGAATAAACAAGGTTCACTGTTTTCGTTCGTGCTGCGTTCGTGTATGCGTTCGAACGGAAAACAGATTGCGGGCGTTCGTGCCGCGTTCGAGGAGGCATTCGAACGGTGTCGGTAGTTCTGGTTTTGCTGCTAGCCTCACATCAAACCCAATTCGCCCAAGCCCACTTAAAACACACATTTAACACATGGTGAAATCAAAACAAATCTAAAAATCACATACCAAATTAAAAAGATGTCATGCCTAATTAAAATCAATTATAACAAATTAAAGATATTGACTACCTAATCTAAACCAAGTTTGTCCCCCCTCAATATTTGACTTTCCTTGCTCAACACCAAAACAAATCCCTTCCTTGTGAGACAAGGTGAAGCCCTAGCCTTTCTCTATATAAACAACCCATAACCAAGACATGCACTCCCCTAGCTCATACACAGAAGATACACACAATTCACACCTATTCACATAAAGAAAAAAGCCTCTCCACTCACACCTAATATACTCAAGAAACAACCTAGAATTTTCCTCTACTCCTCCTCCCTTTCCACCGAAAACAACACTCCCCCTAAACACTCTCCATAACCAAAAATCGCAGCCCCTAAACACTCTTCATAACCAAAAATCACAGCCCCTATACAGCCCCCATAACCTCCAAAAATCGCAGCCCTTTAGCCCTTAAAGACACCCAAGAACAGTAGCCTAAATTCAGCAAACATAGTGACCAGAAAACGTCACCGGAAGAGCAGCGAAATACAGCAAAAGCAGCAGCAAAAGACGGAGAACGACGACTCAAAACAATAAGACAACGAACGAGAGCAGTGAACCAGTGAACCGGAAGAGTTGCGGAGCATCCACCCTTCCGACGATCCTGTACCATACATTCGAGAGGTGATTTAAAAGGTTAGACCTGATGGCACTTTTCTCATTAGTTTATATTCGTCTTTTGATTGTTTATTGAATTCTATTCGCATGAGAGTCGTTTGTGGATGCATGTTGTGGCTTGAATGAAATGGAAAATGTGTCGCCTCTTGTGGTATATAGGATGGAAACCCGGACATAAATTTCATAGCCGATTACGAATGGACGGTAGTATGATCTGTACTCGGGATACAACTCCACGTACCACTTGAGTAAACGGCACATTATTTTATTTTATGTTGCTTTGATTTATTTATTTTTCGTTATTTGAATTCTGCATGTTACTTTTGTATGTATGATACAATAGAGCGCATGGGCTTAGTAAGTAGGATTAAAGGTCCCCTATTTGGAGGGGTTAAAATCCTTTACCACAATGCTTTGCCGCGCCGGTTGATGTGTGTTCGGTTGGATATAAGATATGTTCAATCGGATATACTAAGTTCGATATGATTGTCTTTATTCTTGTATGCATGATGTGATCGAGCGCATGGGCTTAGTAAGTGCGATGAAAGGTCCTCTAATTGAAGAGGTTAAAATCATTTACCATGATGCTTTGCCGCGCCGATTAACGTATATTCGGTTGAATGTAAGATGTGTTCAATCGGGTACACAAAGTCTAAGGTTATTGTCTTTATTTTTATATGCATTAAGATAAGCGCATGGGCTTAGTAAGTGCGATGAAAGGTCCTCTAATTGAAGAGGTTAAAATCCTTCGCCACGATGCTTCGCCGCGCTTCGTATTTCGCTATTTGCCTTTTTTATGTATGTATTGCGTCACATTTTGTGCATCAGGTCTGTTCCCGTTCGAACGCGTTTTCGAACACTATACGAACGCGAACCTTCTGTTTCCCGTTCGAACGCGTTTTACAAACGCTACTCGAACGCGCATGCATTTTGTATCATCAGGTCTGGTCCCATTCGAACGCGTTATCAAACGTTACACGAACGCGAACCTTCTGTTTACCGTTCGAACGCGTTTACGAACGCTACACGAATGCGCACACACTGAACTGAGTCTGTCTCATCATATTTCATGCACAATTGCCTCTTGGGTGATCTTCCTTGCATTATGTAGCCAATCATATTATTTATATTCCTGCATTTATCCATTCGATGTATTCATGAGATAGTACTCAAGCATGATTAGGTTGTTCTTAGTTTTCCATATCATATGATTGGAATATGTTCATGAGATTACCATGTAATGTTGTATGTTGTGATGATTAATTTCATTTATGTGAATTTAGAAGCATGATACTCTTGGAAATAAGTGTTACTTAAACTTGATTAAATTATTACATAAATCCTTTCATTACAAGTGACATAAGTTAGGGACTATTCCGAACCCAACGGTTTGAGGTCTTCCCTTGCGAGGGGTGAGTGCGGCCTTAAATCTCATTTTCCCGGTTCACACCGGGTGGCGACTCCATTATTCTCCGGTTTAGTCCCCTGTGGCTACTCCATACTCCCAATCGGGCCGCGAGCCCGGGACAGCATGCGTCGCTCCAGATCCTGTGTTCCCACACTAACTCGCTCCACTTTCAAAGATCAAGACAACATCAAGGGGGAAGAGGTATAAAGGAGCACGAGAACTCTTCGCAGTAGCCGAAGCACAACTACCCCACAACTTATATGTACCGGGGACATTCCAGGATGGTAATCACGGGGATGGAGTGCCCCCGTAGGATAACCTGCCTGACCAGTTTGGGAGATACAAACGCAAGGAATGCGTTACCAAATGTTTTGCCTACCCGATGGACCCAAGAGAAGCATAGCACGGGGAAGGATGATACCCCCGTGGCGATTGTTTACTCCAGTGTTACCAAACATAAGGAGGAAAATGCCCTTATTGTTTCAAACACTCTCTGATCCTCACCTACCTGATTAATGGATCCAAGAGAAGTATAGCACGGGGAGGGATGATACCCCCATGGCGATTGCTTACTCCAGTGTTACCGAACATAAGGAGGAAAATGCCTTTAATGTTTCGAACACTCTATAATCCTCACCTACCTGATTAATGGATCCGTGAGAAGCATAGCACATGGAGAGATGATACCCCCGTGGTGATTGCTTACTCCAGTGTTACCGAACATAAGGAGGAAAATGCCCTTAATGTTTCGAACACTCTCTGATCCTCACTTACCTGATTAATGGATCCGTGAGAAGCATAGCACGGGGAGGGATGATACCCCCGTGGCGATTTCTTACTCCAGTGTTACCGAACATAAGAAGGAGAATACCCTTAATGTCTCGAACACTCTTTGATCCCCATTACCTTGATCATTCGGATCCGTGGGAAGCATAGCACGGGAGGGACGATACCCTCGTGGCGATGTTGCTCCAATGTTACCGAACATAAGGAGGATTATGCCTTTAATGTCTCGGACACTCTTGATCCCTATTTCTTTGATCATTTGGATCCAAGAGAAGTATAGCACGAGAAGAGATTGTGCCATCGTAGCGTATGCTTGCTCCAACATTGTAAGGAGAAGCCCTCGAACAGTACACAGGCTCCATGGAGACCTGAAGTATGGAGGATGTGCCCTTACCATTTTAAACGCTATTTGATCCAAATCTGGTTCGCCGGGACTCTGAATTGAAAGATTCAGGATTGTGTTTTGGAAACCCCGGGCAGGACGCTGTCTTAAGGAATCCGTGCTGTTGTTTACACTTTAACATTTTGATTTGGGATAAGTGCTAAGTCGCCCCCGCCTTTTAATTTAATTTTCCAGAGTTTTGTTTTTGTTTTTCGCTGGTCTGGCAAGGGGACGCCCGTGCCGGATTCGGTAGGGCTTCAAAAGGTTGATTCACTTCCCTTCTGAATAAATCCCAAGGATTAATCGGCTCGGGGCTGGATTCGTTCCGCCGAGGCCATTTGGTTAATCGGCTCGGGGCTGGATTCGTTCCGCCGAGGCCATTTGGTTAATCGGCTAGGGGCTGGATTCATTCCGCCGAGGCCACTGGGTTAATCGGCTCGGGGCTGGATTCGTTCCGCCGAGGTCACTTGGTTATTCAGGTCGGGACTGGATTTCATTCCACCGAGACCACTTTGTTTCTCTCAGCTTGGGGTCGGGTTACGTCCCACCGAGTCCATCTTTTTGGTTTGAGGACGCAACATTTCCCCATAGCCAAGTTTCTCTCTTAGCTCGAGGTCGGGTTACGTTCCACCAGTTCGTGTTATCCCCTCATGACAGGTCTCAAGTGTTCGTTTGAAGGAAGTCGTGCAGAGCAAATTACGAAAAATAGAAGAAAAGAACAGAAACACATAAAATATATTTAAATAGAGTCTGAAATGTTATTACAAGAAAATTAAAGTTTACACAGGGCCCCGTTCGGGTTACCCCTTGTCAGTCAGCCCGCGTAGGGGCAGGCTCAGATGACGGATGGCTCGTCTCGGCCTCGGGAGGTGGGATAGTAGCTCCTACATCGACAACTTGGGAGGCCCCGAAAATTACGCGCTTCAGGAGCAGGAACAGAAACCTCAGGCCGGACCTCTTCAAGAGCAGGAGCCTTAGATCGGTCATCTTTAGGAGCCAGGGCGATCGAAATAGGATCATGGTCCATCACTTCCTCGGAAGAATGAGGCAGCCATTCTTTAAACTCCTCTTCTGAAAATTCCCCCTTGCAGAAGCGGATGGCCGCGTGGATAGGCCCCATATCAAGGCTGGGCAGTACCATCGGAATAATTTCAGCACAATCACCAACCCCTTCGAGACGGATGGAGTCCCTCTCGACCTCTAACTCAAGTTCTCTTCTCCTAAGCTCGGTACAGGCCCGTTCCAACTCCTCATCTTTAGCCCTCAGCTTAGATTCAACACTGCGCACTTCCACATGCAGGATCCTGTTATCAGCCTCGGCAGCCTCCAAGTCCTTCTTGGCAGCATCATCATTTTTTCTCTCTAAAGAGGCAGCAGCCCGAAGAGCTTTGTTTGTTGTATGAACCTCAACAGCAGCCAGCTCCATATTTTTTATGTTTTCTTCTTTGCGAACCAGCTCGGCTTCTTTTTCAGAGAGTCGGTTCTGAAGCCTCTGGGCTTGGCCACCCTCGGACAGAAGGCTCAGGAGGAGATCCTTATTCTTGGCCGCAAGATAGGTCGCCTGCAAAAAAAACAGAAAATCAGAAATCAAACTAAGTTATGAACTCATGGCGGGAATAAGGGAAGAATAACTACCTTTGCCATCTGAGAACACAACAGGGTAACCACATCCTCGGGAGGGAGATCTTCGTATCTCAGAATTTTGGCCGGAGGGACCGCCTCGGCCAGTTCATTGATTGCCGGCACCAGATGAGAAGTGGCCTCCCGAATGTCCTGACAGAGGTCGTCTACGCCAAGAATCTCGGCGCCTTGTTGTTTTTTAGAGGAACCCTCCGGCACTTTTTTCTCTTTCCGAAAGGGCTGCCTCTTGCTCAGGACCCGTTCCTCCTCCGCCTCCCGGACCAGCTCGGCTTCCTCCGCCCCGAATGGACGCTTCCTTTTTCTAGTAGGTTTTGATGGGCTGGCAGGTCGGGCGGAGACTGTTGGCGATACCCTGGAAGGTGAAGATAAGCTTTGGATAGCCAACTGGGCCGCCTCTTCAGTCACTCCTCTGGCCTCAGCAGTCGATGGCCGTCTCCGAGAGGGCCCGATCCCAACCTGGCCGATTTTCTTTATCGCGCCAGCCAGTTTATCAAGGTATTTTGGCCTTCTTGACATGCTTACACACAAAAAAAGAAAGAAGAGAAGATAGAGAAGGAAAAAAGCGAAAGTAATAAGAGTGGTCAGTCCAGAATCCGAGCAAGAAAATTCAAATTATCATCATGCTAAGCAAATAAGGAGACTGGTTAGAAGGTTAGTAAAGCCCACATATCCGCCCCGGGACCTTCGGAGGAGCAGTCCGAATCAGGCCCGACTCAATAAAGGCCTCATCGTTGACCAATTGCTTCCAATGATCGGCATATAGCCGAGCCCAGCGCACCTGCGCCCAGACCTGGTGGGAAACCTTAGGAGCATCCCTCCAACAAGCTGGGAAGAGTCAAAGCAGTTAGAAATCTATCGTAAAGTCAAAAGCAGAAATACCGAGGGTTAGATTCCTAACCTCCCGCTCTAAAGATATCCGGGACAGAAACCTCTTCTTCATAAGATCTCAAGACCCGTCCCCAATCTCCGGTGGCCCAGAACCATAAATTATTGAAGTTTTTGTTGGAGTCGGGGAGTTTGCCGACAATATTTGACGAGTCGGCATAAGCAGAGAGGTAGTACCAACCATGGTGCGTTCTTGGGTTGGCCTTCAATCGATACAACCTCTTCACTTCTTCAAAACAGGGTTCGCCGAGCCCCGCCCGACTCCAAATCACATATAATCCGGCCAGAATCCTCCAGCTATTCAAGCTCAATTGGCAAGGAGCGATCTCCATCTCGGCCAGCATCCAGGCAAAGTAACGTTGAAGTGGTAGCCGAAGACCACACTCAAAGAAAGCCGGAAGAAGGGCCACCGAACCCTCATCAGGTTGGATAGCACGATCCATTGGCCCGGGGACTTCAAGGGAGATATCTATCGGAATATCATATCATTGCCGGAGCAGTGCGAGGTCGTCTTCAGTTATCTTGGAAGGGCGGTCCATGTCCAGAGCCGAGGAGTTAAAATCACCGGGCTCTGGGTCCTTCCGAGGGATCATCTGATGATAAGTATCTTGTTCAACTTCAGAAGGGGTGGGGGTAGTGTCGAGGTCCTCTATGCTTGGTGCCCCCGAGCTCGAGAAGAACTCTTCAACAGGAGGGGTCAGAGGACTAGCAGGGTTTGCAGAGGAAGACCTAGTGTCAGACATCCCTGACATCCGAAAATAAAAGAAAAATGGGGGAGGTCAGTCTACAGCTATTTCTAAAGCTAGAGCCTGTGGGTTCTAAACGCCCTAACAATATCCATCAAACCATAAATCTCTCCCTAGCGACATTGAGGTAAACAAAAAACAGACCTAAGAGTCTCCAAATCCAAAAAATCCAGATATGCTTCACAAAAAAAAAAACAACAACAAACAGGACTCGCAACTCATGAAAAAGCAAAGCAAGGAGGACGGTCAGAAAACTTACTTGTTTCTTTCAGAAAGATAAAAGTTTACTCGGTGTGATCTGGTTGTTCTTCGAGTTCACTGGTCACAGTTGGGAAGAATGAGTTCTCACGATTAAGGAAGTCGAAGTGTTCGTAAAAGAAAGCAACAATGTTTTCTCTGTTTTGATATAATCTGTTCGGTGGTGTTTGTGGCCGTTGGATTGAACGAAAGCGTCAGATATACGCCACGTGTCGTCTTTTAAAATGATCTTCCAAAATTAAATGGACGGATGAGATTGGACGTCCTTTGCGTTAACAATAGCGGTCAGATTGTTCGCTTTGGGCGGGAAAACGATGGATGGTTGACAACTGGCAGGCTCCCGTTGAACCTAAAAGTGATCTGATGGGCATTTAAAAGGATGTGACGGTTGCGCGTCTCGAGGGGCAAAATTACAGAAGGGCAATAATGGGATTTCACCTCGGTAGGAAGAAAGTCAGGGCGAACACCTGAGTCAGACCGATCAGGCATGTAAGTGTGGGCCGACGAAATTTCTCCTTCAGAAGATCGGCTATCAGTTCATCAACCGTACCATTCTTATATAGTTCCCGGCACCAACTTGTATGACTCGTTGGAAACGAGAACTAGGGGACATATGTTGATGGTGTTTTCAGGTCATATGTTATTTAAGGAGCACAGTAGGGGTAAAAAGGGTAATTCCCTTCTTGATCGAGATCATTAATGCCGACCCGACCACATGAGTGTTATAGAGCCAACAGGTAGAGACCGAGCACTTGATGATTGGTGACCGACCACTTTGGCTCAGATGACCGGGCATTATCAGATCGGCAGAAGCATTCTCAGTTCAAAGGACTATCATGACCGACCTCATGAAGACCGACCAGATAGCGAGGCGTGCTCAGGAAGATAAGGCATCATATTTTCTCGGATAAAATTATCCTACTTTCATGGGGAGAACTGATGAATCAGTGTCTTATAGGACAAGAGAAGTAAATGTAGTTTTAAATTAGGAATCCTTGTGGAAGAATGAAATTAATTCGACTAGGAAACCCTTGTAAAAGAAGGAATCTGAATTCTGCACTATTATAAATAGGAGGGTAGTGTATGCTTAAGGGGCATCAGAATCAATATCAAGATCATTGCGATCAGACTTGTAAACACAAAGAGATAGGAGAGAAACATATCTCGGTAATAAAAGTATTATTCGGTTTGTGTCCGTGGACGTAGGTTGGATCTGATCTGCCGAACCACGTTAAATCTCCTTGTTGATTGGCGTATTTATCTGTCTTTTGCTAAATTAGCTTTTGATTCCCCCTTAACCGAACAAATTCACTATTGAGGGAGGATCGTCTCAAGAGTAATATTCCTATATTACCCTGAGACCAAAATCAGCCGTCAACAGTGGCCATGGAGGCTTAAAGGAGTGAATCATCCCGCTATTCTCCGATTATGAAATCGGAATTCAAATGAATTGATGTGGCACAAATAATGGTGATTTTATGTCATTTCTAGTTTAAGCCAAATGGGATAAAAAATGTGGCTGCTTGATGCTTACATTTCTCAAAATCATACCAACTTCACACAACCAATCTTCACCCACCTACCATTTGCTCGCCATTTTTTTTTTTTTTTTCAAAATGACCAAATGTAATAATTAAGTATATTATGTTTGTACTAGATTGATTAAATTTCCTACGGAATTTAACGGAACTCAAATCGGGGTTATCTATGTTAAACAATAGCAAAATCAATTCCAATTATTATAGCTAACACATCACAAAACCTGGGCTAACTTTGAAATTTTACTGAGACTAATTAGTAATTTCGAACAAGTCTTGGATTGAAATTTTTATAGTATCTTTCTTGGGTGTCTATTTTCAATGGTTTTTATGAATCCTAATTTTGATTCCTAAAACTCTTATAAGCAAATCAACACATATTGCTCACCAGAGAACTGGTTTCATATTAATTTTGCCATTAGTGATTCAATTGTCACACAGGCATAACCAACAGTCAATTCATCAATATATGGTAATAAGGAAATGGTACAACTAATAAGTAAGTTTCTTGAAGTAAAATTCACTGATTAAAGCTAACCATAACACATGATGTCCATATTATTTTCTATAAACAAGGCATAAATTTCCTGAGAATTCATCCTTACATAGAAAAATATTATTTTCAATTACGTTGTTCTTTATTGTATTTAGTTTCCATAAAATTTTATGGTTCACTAATTAAAAGTTTAGAACTCATTTTATAGATAAAATACTATATTATGTGCATTATAGTCCTTAATTCGGCTCTAGGAAGATATTTGTCTATGAAGCTTAATAGGCCAAATTCAACGCTCCTTAATCATTCATCATCATTCTACCATCAATCCACCACATAAATACACATCCTTAACATGTAAAAATTATGAAATTAAAGTAATTTTAAATAACTTATCTAAATACTCTTTTTGTTGTTCCATATATTATCCAAAGTTGCTTTCCTTGCTACTGGTTCCTCTCCTTTCTTTCTGTTTCTCAAGTTACTTCAAGAGTTCAATTTTGTTCTCCCATATTCTCCCTCTAGTTTCAAAACCAACCAAGGAAAATGGTAACCTTTTTTTTTCCCTCTCTTTTACTAGACATTTGTAGTAATTTCTAGATAATTTTGCCTAGGCGACTTTACTAAGAAATCTATGGTGTTTATTTACTATTTGGGTCTGTCTTAACTAAGTAATTTTATGGGGATTATTTAATCGCTAAGACCAATTTTCTTTTATGGACCAATCTATTTCCTTCAAAATTTTATGGGCTTGATCTTAGGCCCAACATAAATCAAATTAACCTTTAAATTAGTCATATCTAAAGGTGTCGGAATTTCCCATCAAATTCGGTTATAATTATTATGAAATATTTAGGCCATTATAAAAATATATAATTAACTCTAATTTATATCATGAGAATATTTTTCAAAGCAATTATAATAATTATAATTAAAGAAGAAGAAGAACAACAACAACAACAAAGAGCGTGAGAGAGATTTTATCGTGTAACTTTTTTGTTCAAAAGGTTATTAATTGAGAAAATAAAATTTGGATCCATTAAAAAAAAATTGGAAATTTAGCTATATAATTTAATATTTTTAAAAATTCTCATCGCGCCGTGACGGTTTCATATTAAAGTTATAAAATTAAATTAATAGATCTATTAAATAAAATACATATTATAATTTTATAAGAATTCTATTATAACAATAAAATATATTATACTATCATAATAATTAAAAAAAACACTATTAAATTATCTACTACAATTAATTTTATTTATTAATCTATTAAATAAAATACATATAATTTTATAAGAATTATATTATAACAAGAAAACATATTATACTATCATATTAAAAAAAACACTTTGAATTATTTACAATTAACATAATTTCTACAATTAAATTTTTTTTATTATCTATTAAATAAAATACATATTATAATTTTATAAGAATTCTATTATAATAGGAATGTCTTATATTATCATATTAAAAAATAGAATTAAATTATTTATAATTAACCTAATATCTACAATTAATTTTTTATTATTAAATTATAAAATTAAAATAAAAAACCAATTATAATAAGAAAACATATTAAAATCTTTCGTTAAAATAAAAAAAATATATATGTGGCAGTTAATCTATTTATTAACATGTACAATTAATTTTTATTATTAAATTATAAAATTAAAATATATTAAAATTAATATTTTATTAAATAAAAAATATATTATAATAAAAATATACTATTAAATTATAAAATAAATTAATAAATCTATTAATTAAGAATATTATTATAACAATAAAATTTTATATTATCCAATTTAATTTGAATAATCTCACAGACCATCTGACAAAGAATGAATATATCTATATGTAGTTAATTTTTTTTAAATTTTATCACCGCGTCACACGACATATAATCTTTACAATTATTTATTTTTATTACCTATTATAATAAGAAGATATATCATAATCATTTATTGAAATAAAAAAAAAACACGTGTCACCTAATTTATATAATTAATGATTTTATTATTAAATTATAAAATTAAAATTAAAATTTATTAAAATAAAAAATATTACAATATAAAAATATAATCTCATACTAAAATAAGAAATCTCAATAGCATCCACTCACAAAATCTAACCATTTTGTTTGGATTTCAGGTGTATTATTATTTGTTATTTTATTTTGAATTATTTTTATAAATTTATTTATTTCATGATTTTTTTTATTATTTACTGTACTTCATGATGTAGACTTCGACTATTAGTTTTTGCAAAGTGAATTAAAAATATTATTTGAGAAGAAGAAGAAACAAATAAATGACACATAAATGTTAAGTGTAAATAAATTAATTGTCTCATTTATGTTGCACCCGTAAAGATTGTGGGTCCTTATTATAAAAATGTATACATGCCACGTGGTGGACCACGGTCTCTCTCCGGCATTTAAAATCATAAACTCCCGCAAAAAACGAAATCGAATCGTTTGTGTGTGTATTTTTCAGTCACTCTTTGAAGACAGAGATGTTAACTGAGTGGTCTTGGAGTCGATTAATGGAGTTTGCCATTCAATCTGCTTATGTAGGTCTCTCTCTCTCTCTCTTCTTCGTTTCAATTTTTCAATTTTGCTCTTCTAATTTTACTTTTTTTCCTTTATGCGGTAATTAATTAAAGCAACTTCAAGTTTCTCCGATTGTCAAATACACTGCACTGTCCCTCTTCGCTGATCGATTTTTCCCTTCTCTAACCAGGTTTTGTTTTTTCATAGTAATTAATTAATTAATTAATAGTTGCTAAAGTTCTTAAATTTAAACCTTGTTTAGGAAGCAACACATATATGCATTATCAAAATTTCAATCTATACTTAAAATTAATGTATGTACAGGTATACAGAGGGGAGTGATGGCAAGGGAAACTGGCTTCTGCGACCAATAAGAGAGAGCAATTTGCAGCTATTTGCACTCGTTTCTTTATGGATTCAAGCAAAGCAAGTTTTTCATGCTTTATTATTAAAATGCCTGCGAATGCGAACCACATTTGACGGATATACTATATATAATTTATATTTTGTAGATACATGATTCGCGTCCTGTATCTATGAAAAGTTTGAAGTCTTTGGGAGATAAAATCATTAAGGAAGAACATTTTACGACTCGCGATTTCTTGGAAGCTGTAAGATGATTCTAGTCTATAATGGTTTATAATTTGGTTTTATGTGTATATTATACACCACCCCACTATTGTTTTAATATTGGTTGATGAGGATATGCATATCTTGCAGGAGATTTTGTTCATGCAGGTCAGTTTTATATAACTAAAGAGGCATCTTTCACTGTCCTGTTCAACTGATTTGGTGCTTTTGTTAAAGGTTTTGGATTTTGAGATTGGAACATCCAACGTTGCTTTCTTATTCCTTGAAGATCTTTTTCTTCGATTCAAGTAAAGTTTTTTTCATTAATCTGTTATTTACACCTATTGAAATGATCTATTAGTCTATTACTATCAAGGATAATTAACCTCATCGTAGTACATCTAATTACTACAGGGGAGTGGCCAAAGTTGGAGAACTTGTTAGCCTTGAAGCCTGCATGGACCTGATGGATCTTCTTTATGAGAAAAAGGAGACAATGACTCTCTACCGGTCTCCACATTCCCTTGCTGCATCTGTTTTGGCATGTTTCTAGCTGTAAAAATTTTAAATTTAGCCAATATTTCAGTCTTCTTTTTTTAATTAAAAAAAAAAATCAAAAGAGATAATGCCTTTTGCAGGTTGCTTCATATCTCATTACAGTACCTACACAGAGGTGGGAGTTCCTGTCCTTCCTTGGGGTAAGCTTTTGTTTCAGTCCTATTATTGTAGTCAAACTATTGAAATTAATTCATCCATTTTTATTTCAATTCAAATAACTTTTGACTTTAATTTTTCAATTCAGTAGATTGTACAGGAGAATATAGGTTCCTTTTAATCATTTAACTTCTCATCTTCCCCTCCCAAGCCGTTACCCATTCTAGTTGAGTGACAATCCAGCCCTTATTGCGATCTGAGTTAGAAGCAGATTGTAACAGCATATGGTTATTTCTTCAGCTCACTTTCTTCATTTTTTTCCCTTGGAAAGATAACTTATTCAGGAAACAGTGTCAAATAAGCCGAGAATTAGTGTCGTATTCATTTTTATGTTGTGTTTCTCTGACCACTGTAGAGTATTTATGAGGAAAAATTTCTTGCTATTACTAATTGAATAGACTTTACAAAGATTACAAATTTTGTTACAAAACCTCACACTTTCTCTCATTGTTTAAAAATACGGCTGAGGCGGCCGCCTCGCCGCCTCGCGGCGAAGGCGCTTCGAGGCGGCCGCCTTTTGCGGTTTTTTTGGAGGCGGCCGCCCACTGTGACTGAGGCGGCCGCCTCAGTCGCAGTGGTTTTTTTTTTATTTTAATTTTTTTAGACCAAACGACGACGTTTTGGACCCAAAACGTCGTCGTTTGGTTGCATCATATCAGAAAAAGTTTGGTGTATTATTGTTTAGACCAAACGACGACCTTCTGCTATCAGCTTCTCCATCTCTCTCGGCGACTGCATCTCTCTCACTGTCGGCGACTGCATTTCTCTCACTCTCGGCGTCTGCAACTCTCTCACTCTTGGCGACTGCATCTGCAACTCTCTCAGTCTCACTCTCGACGTAACCCTTCTGCAATCACTTTCTCTCTCTCGATTGGAAATTTGTAACTGTCTCTGCCTCAATTATTTGTAATTGTAGTGTATTATTTGTAACTGTGGTGTATTATTTGTCTCTGCCTCAATACTTAAAACTTATTTAACATACTGTTGATAATTGTGGTGTATTAACATACTGTTGATAATACTTAAAACTTATTTAATGCTGTCTTGAATTGAATTGGATGTAATTTTTCAGTAAAATGTCGAATCGAACAGATCCGGATCGAGGCGCCCGCCTCACCGCCTCGAGGAGGTCCGCCTCGCGCCTCAATGGTCGGCCGCCTCGAGGCGCTGCCCCGTATTTTTAAACATTGCTTTCTCTCTAAGCTCTCTTGACATGGAACTTAATATTTTGGGATGCTTGAACTCACAAATGAGAGCTCAATTTATAGGCAATGACTTGCCTTCTTACTCAACATAATTAGTGGAGTATTTGCCACTAATTGAGTGGTTAAGGGTGGTTACACCAAAACCATTGATTAATGGTGGTTGTAACAAATACTAATAATGCTTGTTGGATTCTTATCAATTCTCCCCCTTCAACTGCATCTGAAATTATTTTCATCTGATAGTTATTCCGGCCATGTCTCTGCCCAGCTCTAGCTTATCTCGCTTAACCACCTTTGTTAACATGTCAGCTGGATTCTCATCTGTATGGATCTTTACTAGTATTAGTAGTTTTTGATTCATCACCTCGCGTATCCAATGATAGCGAATATCGATGTTGTTCGTCCGGGAATGATACATTGAGTTCTTGCTCAGGTCCAGAGCACTCTGACTATCACAATATATCTTATATCCTGTCTGCTTGATCCCTAATTCTTGGAGAAAACGCTTTAACCACAACATTTCCTTTCCTATTTCCGCTACTGCAATGTACTTAACTTCTGTTGTGGATAATGCAATACACCTCTACAATCTTGACTGTCATGACACAGCT
The DNA here is from genome assembly GCA_019454045.1 of Zanthoxylum bungeanum. NCBI lineage: Eukaryota > Viridiplantae > Streptophyta > Magnoliopsida > Sapindales > Rutaceae > Zanthoxylum > Zanthoxylum bungeanum. The sequence goes on along the minus strand of SKCR01048399.1, from coordinate 146,018 downwards.
TCCCCTGCAAAAGGTGTAGAGAAAACCTGATGAATACTAAAAAGTGCATATTTATTAGACGATAAGTCAATCATTTTACACTTATAGTTTCACTAATCCCCTTAAATTGACACATTTGTGAAATAATATTTTAAGTTATGCTTTGAGTGTTTTTACTGTGTTATTTATTTGATAGGTAAAATACTGCTCGGAAGCTCGACAGAACAAACCGGACTTGAAAAAGGGCAAAAACAGAAATTCAGCTTCCGTGTCGCGACTCGCCTAATAAAACAGAGACACCGCCGAATGCGCTATTCTCTCAACACGTGTCCCCATTGTGGCATTTGCGTCGCGACGCGTAGAGCTTTAGCTAGGGGGTCGCCAAAAAGCCCGGGCCGGGCTTCAAAATGGGGGCCCGGCAAGGGCTCAACCAAAAAAGCCCGAGCTCGGCCCGGCCCGCCCGGGCTTAAAATAAATAATTTTATATTTATATTTATAAAAAATATATTTTTATATAATAAATTTTTATATTTATAATTTTTTTATTTAAAAAATCGGGCCCGGGCCAAGTCCGTTGCCATGTATAGCTTTATCGTCACGACGCACTGACCAAAATCTGCCTATAAATTGAAGCGTCCAGTAGAAGAATTTTTCATATTTTCTTTCCTGATTCCTCTATAGATCTTGGAGAGAGAGTGTCTTGTGTGTTTTTTTACTTAAAGCTTTTTGTAATGTTTTTTTCTTTTAGTAATAAAATTACGAGTTTGTTTAATTACAAAATGAGTAGCTAATTTCTTTTTTGCTGGGGTAAGAGTGAAGCTTTTATAATGAAAACTTAGATTAAACTCGCTTCTATTATAATAAATAAATTGAAATCTAATGATTAAAACTTGATTTAGATCTAGATTAATTATTGACAATCTTTCTACCGCCTATATGGCTGGTTTTATCCTGCTACCGCCTATATGGCTGGTTTTATCTTTCTACCGCTTTATGGCTGGTTTTATCTTTCTACCGCCTTTATGGCTGATTTTATCTTTCTACCGCCTTTATGCTGGTTTTATCTTGCTACCACCTATATGGATGGTTTTATACATTTTTGGCATAATTAAGTACCTTGGTAGGACTTGTTATAGATAAACGGTATCACCGCCTGACCGGCGTAATCACACACGTATAACGCAAGCGTACGTATTTTAAGTAGTATAAAAAGTATCGATCCCACTAGGACTTAGTACCTAATCTATTAATTTTATGAGGTCAAGTTATTACTAGTATCTAACAGGTTGTTTGATTGATTTGAAATGGTGACGATTCTAAATTTAAAACAAGTAAATTAAATTGCGTGAAAGTAGATTAAAAAATATATTTTTATATAATAAATTTTTATATTTATAATTTTTTTATTTAAAAAATCGGGCCCGGGCCAAGTCCGTTGCCATGTATAGCTTTATCGTCACGACGCACTGACCAAAATCTGCCTATAAATTGAAGCGTCCAGTAGAAGAATTTTTCATATTTTCTTTCCTGATTCCTCTATAGATCTTGGAGAGAGAGTGTCTTGTGTGTTTTTTTTACTTAAAGCTTTTTGTAATGTTTTTTTTCTTTTAGTAATAAAATTACGAGTTTGTTTAATTACAAAATGAGTAGCTAATTTCTTTTTTGCTGGGGTAAGAGTGAAGCTTTTATAATGAAAACTTAGATTAAACTCGCTTCTATTATAATAAATAAATTGAAATCTAATGATTAAAACTTGATTTAGATCTAGATTAATTATTGACAATCTTTCTACCGCCTATATGGCTGGTTTTATCCTGCTACCGCCTATATGGCTGGTTTTATCTTTCTACCGCCTTTATGGCTGGTTTTATCTTTCTACCGCCTTTATGGCTGGTTTTATCTTTCTACCGCCTTCATGCTGGTTTTATCTTGCTACCACCTATATGGATGGTTTTATACATTTTTGGCATAATTAAGTACCTTGGTAGGACTTGTTATAGATAAACGGTATCACCGCCTGACCGGCGTAATCACACACGTATAACGCAAGCGTACGTATTTTAAGTAGTATAAAAAGTATCGATCCCACTAGGACTTAGTACCTAATCTATTAATTTTATGAGGTCAAGTTATTACTAGTATCTAACAGGTTGTTTGATTGATTTGAAATGGTGACGATTCTAAATTTAAAACAAGTAAATTAAATTGCGTGAAAGTAGATTAATGAAAATTCAATTTATAAAACTATCTAGGGTTGTGAATTCTTCCAATATTATTTAAAGATGAAGTGGTTATATTATAGTTGGGTAAAATATTGATTTATTAATCTGGAATATTAAATTATGTAAAAGCCTCTTTCGATGATCATTTACAAATACCTAGTATAATCCAATTGAATCATATGTCTATGCCAACCAAATTACCCAGATTCATTAAGATTAAGTTCCAATTATGACTACCTCCGCCCAACAGGTATATTCCTATCATGTAAGGAAATCTATTAAAGGGTTATCTATCCTCAAAGAAGATCGTGCTATTGAGTCTTAAGGGTTTTAAACTTAAAATCCCTATGTCTAGTTTATTTTAAGTTTACCTAATCAATTTTATTAGTGGCCAGTTAATAAAAAGCTTTAAGATTATGACTCAATAAATAAATCTTTTAATTATCCAAACTATAATCTAACCCTTTTAAACCGGTGATATTAGATTTTATCACAACCCTAGATATTTAACTTAGTTACAACACATAGCTAAAGCTGATATAAACTTAAAAGACATAAAATGAAATTACTGAAAAGTAATAAAAAGAAATGTTAAGGTAAAAGGAATTAACTTCTACTATTCACTATTTAGATATCTCCCATAAAATAATATATATAATCTTGTGATATTTTAAATCAACCGTCCGGAATGGCGGTATCCTGATTAAGTCAAATTCAAATATACCAGCCATAAGGCGGAACAGAAATATAAACTTAAACCAACCGTCCAGTATGGCGGTATCCTCATTAAGTCAGGTTTAACCAGATTAAATTGAATAACCAACCGACTAGTATGGCGGTATCTTTATTAAGTCAGGTTTTAAATAATTTATATATTATATTTTAAGGGAGATTAATCTAAATAGCAAAAGTAAAAGAATTACCTTTTTACCTCAGCATGGAGAAGTTAGCTCCTCATTGATGAATGAAAACTACTATTTATAGAGGAGAATACTACTACAAACGTAAATAAAACTGAATAAAAGAAACTAAAGAAGAGAACTCTCAATTTATTTATAAGGATTTCAGAGGATAGGTACATTTGAAACTTAAGAAATCAAACTCAATTTATAGGCAAAAAAATCCAATTCTTTATTATTACTTTTCTGAATTTTTTTTTTTTTTTTTTTAATTTTTTTTGGATCGCTGAATTTTCGACACGTGGCATGGTGGCTAAAAAAAAAACGGCTCGTTGAATTTTTGACACGTGGTATGCGGTGCACGTTAGCAGATTGCTTGTGATGATGACACGTGGCATGGTGCACGTTAGCAAAGTCAAACTTGGCAACTTTGACTTGTTGACCTGACGCATATTAGCAGTCTCCGGTGCACGTTAGAGGTCGGGATGCCAAGGGTTTTGGTGTCGAGACGCCCAAAATTACCAAAATACCATTTTTGCCAAATTTCACCAAATTTCACAGTTTTGCTCCAAATCACCTCCAGAATGTCCTGAAACTTTATTTATCTACAAAATAACACAAAACACATCAAAATATTCACAAAACTCAAGAAACTATACAAAATATTAAGAAATGAGTGGGAAATAGTGATAGTTTTTTCCACTCATCACACCCCCAAACCTAACATTTTGCTAGTCCTCGAGCAAAATAAAATAACATAATAAAATTTAACTAAGCCACTTTCGTAGGGATCACGATTGCATTTAGCATATGCAACAAGCCTTTAAACCCCTAGGTGTCCCTAGTGGACGAGTTGTAGTCTCGTGAGGGTTTACAACAATGATACCCACAAACATTTTATAAAAGTAAAAAGGTAGTGAAACTAATGCACACAAAAGCAAAAAGACAAGAGAAAAGAGAATAAAGAAGTTAGTGACTAATTAGGTGAAACTTCTACTCCAAGTTTACTAGTTGTTTTGTTTCATTCTAAATTATTGAATAAGTAAATTCTCCGATTATTTTTATCATTCTTCATATACACAGCTAACAAAGTTTTATTCAACTCATTTTTGCCCACAACAGTCATAAGTGCAGTTGATAAGAGAGTAATATTTTGTCCTAAAGTTTTATCAAAGTTCACATCTTTTGTAGTAATGGAATAACCTTTTTTTGATTTTTTCTTGATTTTTTTTCTCTATTTTTTATTTATATACAATACCTTCCATCTATGTAGCGAGCTTTGGGTCGGTGGCTCCCGAACCAGATGGCTTTAGGGCACCAGATGTTAAGACACCCCTACGGACTTAATTACTCAGACTTCATATATTATATATATATATATATATATATATATATATTTTCATCATTTTTGATCCATGTAGCGAGCTTTGGGCCAATGACTCCCAAACCAGTTGTTTTAGGGCACTAGGTGTTAAAACACTCTTACAGACTTAATAACTCGGATCTCAGATGTAAAATTTTTTTTTTTTTATTCCATCACTTTTTGAGATGCTTCTCCAATTAAACTGTAGTACTGAATATTACAATCTTTTCAATTTTATCTCATGTCCGTATGTACTATGTATGTTGATAATACCTGCCAACTGAGCATATGAAGATTTATTTTAGTCAGTTTTATGGAGAATTTACAAATTAAATAATTCAAAAGGAATTAAACAAAAATTAACTTGTTTCGAAAAAATGGGTTTGAAATACGTATCAGGAGTGAGAATTCCTTACACAACTATCTCTTACCAATTTCACCTTTTTAGTCAACATAAAAACCATAAACATAAAGAAATAACTTCTACTGGTCATGGTGTGTGACTAACTGTCGAATGAATGAATTCCCGTTGTAGATTCCCCAGAGGGAGGGTGGAGCGAGGCTCACTTAAGTACCCAAGCCTCTTAGGCTCTTATCGCTTGGTGACAGGAATAAACAACGAGTCCTCCAAACTAGTCTATCACAACAAGCTACTGGTGAATGATTATCTAGGTGCCTTCACAGCTTTTCCTTATAGAGAGGTAGTGAGTGAAGGAAGACACCAAACCATCACCTAGCTTTAAATATGCCTTTGTTTTTAAATTTTTTTTATTTTTTTTTATTTTTTTTTTTTCGAAAAATTTTGGACTAAAAATAAAAATACAATAAAAACAAGATACTATTAACTATTCCTCACCCCCAAATCTAAATGAGACATTGTCCCCAATGTCTTAAACAGTAGAAGAAGAGTTTAGAAAATAGTACCTGGTTAGCTGAATTACTATAAGAAAATTAAAGGTTAAGATCCAGATTTATTCGACGCCTCTTACCACGATCGTCCTCAGACCAATTTATCTTTGAAAGGATAGGGTCAACTTGTGGTTCATAGGCTATGAGTTGGTCTATTAGATCTAGAGCAGACCTGGCAGTATAAAATGAGTTCTTTCATAGGTTTTGAAACGAACCCATTTCTCCGGCATCATCAAGAAACACACAAAGAAAATCATAAAATCCATCAACGTTGAGCAGTCCAATTGGTTTCTGATGTATGTTCAGGTTCGCCCAAGATAGTACTATAAAAATTTCCTCCAATGTACCCAAGCCACCTGGCAAAGCAATATAAAGCATCAGAACGATTAATCATTTCTACCAGTCGTTCAGACATACTTGGGACGATTAGTTCCTCTCCGTTTGATGGTTCAATAAGATTTTCCTCCGCCAAGGGTTTTGAGATGATTCCCAAAACATGACTGCCTCCTTCCTGTACGGCCTTTGAAACGATCCCCATTAGTCCAAGATTGCCTCCGCCATATACTAAGTGTATATTTCTTGCAGCTAAGACTCGACCCAATTCTTGTGCTGTGCTTCTACGTATTGTGGTTTAGTACCAACACTACTACCGCAAAACACACAGATATTTTCAACTCGTCTTCTTGAAGTGGCTTCCATGTTTTACTCTGGATGTCTTCAAAAGTGCAATGATAAGTTGAATTTATAGTACCTGAAAAGGGTGAGTAAAAATAGCACAAGTATCTTCCAAAGGAGGATTAGTAGCAAAATAGTAAAATAAATCGTGATAGTCAAAAAGGTCTGGTTCATGTCGGAGAAAACAACAAAACAAATCAATTATTAGAAAAAGACAAAGAGATATAATATGTACAAGAAAAGTAGCGGCTTGATTGACATCTATGCGTCAGGAACAAGCTTCCCATCCAATTTTCTTATAAATTGGCAAACAAGGTCTTTTTGAGTCAGATTCCCAAGACTTAACTGTTGTCTTTCTTTTTGGAATTGTGTGTGTAATTTGTGAATGGCTATATGAACATATCCACTGGGATGCGTCTCAAGAGTCGAAGATATATCATCTACAGACTCCTTACTCAAGTCATCCCTAATGAATTTAATTTTATCTTCACGATTATCAGACACCATTCCTAAAGAATGACAACGAGTATTGCAATTCCAACGCACACATTTGTAAAAAACACCCATTTGCTTAGCTCTACGTTTCTTTGCATAGGTGCTTCTTCCAAAACCAGGTAAATAAGAACTACAAGTCTCAGAATACTCACCTGCTAGACGGACACGTGCTTCGATTACCCAACAAATATCAGTAGGAATACCTTTGATCATCAGTAGTCTCATTCGTTCCAAGCGAGCTTTGTAAACTTTCATCAGAGATTTTTGAGGGAGAGAAGGAATTTGCTTGTGAAGACTTGCGAGAGCTTCTTCCATCTTGAAATGTCTTAATCTGCAAAAACTAAACACACAAAATTAAATCATATCAAATCACAATATTACACAAATTGCATGGGTTGCCTCCCTGCGAGCGCTAAGTTTTAAGTCGTCAGCTAGACGTGACTGCCTGAACGTTATGCTGGATTTGAAAGTGTGACACTTTCTTTTTGTCGCTCCAACGGTTCTCCCCAGTAGTGTTTAACACGCCTGTTTTTAACCTTGAAAGTTTTGTTGGAGTCAGGATCATATATCTCAACGGCTCTATCTGGTAAAACCTTGGTGATCAAAAATGGACCTGACCACCGTGATTTTGGCTTCCAAGGGAAGAATTTTACCCTTGATTTGTTTAACAGTACCTTCTGCCCTGGTTCCAGTTGTATGCGCACTAATTTCTCATCATGTCTTTTCTTTGCCTTTTCTTTGTACAATTTGGCATCCTCAAAAGGCTGTTTGTGAAATTCCTCCAATTCGTTGAGCTGGTGGATCTCTTTCTCTTCTGTTGCTTGTAGTGCAAGAATTGGCTCTTTCAGTACAAAAGACGCTTTATCTTCAGGCTCCACAGACAATTGACATGTTTTAAGTTTGTCAGTAGAACTTTGCATTGCATTGGAGTTCTGAATGGTACTGTGTATCACATCAAGTCTGAAACATTCCTCATTCTTTTCATCATCTGGGAAATTCATGGCCTTGAAAACATTGAATGTTACTTCTTGGTCTTGTACCCTCATGGTTAATTTTCATTTTTGTACATCAATAATGGTTCGACCTGTAGCCAAGAATGGTCTCCCGAGGATGATTGGCACGTCTGCGTCTTCCTCCATATCAAGGACAATAAAATCTGATGGGAAAATGAATTTGTCAACCTTAACCAACATATTCTCAACAACGCCTTTTGGAAATACGAGCGTTCTATCAGCAAGTTGTAGAGAGACTGAGGTGGGCATTGTTTCTCCAATCTGCAGTTCCTGAAAATAGAAAAAGGCATCAAGTTAACACTTGCACCTAAATCACATAAAGCCTTACCAAAGTTATGTTCTCCTATGTTAAGGAATGGTGAAACTGCCAGGATCTTTCAACTTAGGGGGAAGTTTCCTCTGAATGATGGCGCTACATTCTTCCGTCAATGATACTGTCTCGTAATCTCCCAATCTCCGTTTTCGTAAAAGAATATCTTTCATGAATTTGACATAGCTGGGCATTTGTTCCAAGGCTTCTGTAAATGGGATGTTGATGTGCAGCTTTTTGAAAACCTCTAGGAATCGAGCAAACTGCTTGTCCAGTTTGTTTTTCTGAAGACGCTGAGGAAAAGGTGGAGGTGGAGTAATCTGTTCTTTTTCCTTTACTTCTTTTTCCTTTGCTTCTTTTTCCTCCATCTGTTACTCTGCTTCTTTTGGAACTTCCTCAGTTGTTGTTTTGGCTCCAATATCTTTGTTGATTTCAGTACCGCTTTTTAACATGATGGCATGACACTGCTCCTTTCCCATGTTCCTTGGATTTGGTTCTGTGTTGCTAGGAAGGGTACCTGGCGGTTTGTAACTCTGAGCATTGGCCAGTTGTTCAATTTGATTCTCCAGTGCTTTGATGGAAGCAGATTGGCTTTGAAACATAGCATCATATGCTGCTTGTTGTTTTGAACATCTCTGCAAGCCAATCTTTCATTTCTGGATCTTTTTCAAACTTGGTTTTGCTGTTGGAATCCTGGTGGTGGATAGTTCTTTTGCCCTGAATTGTTGCTCCATGAGAAATTGGGATGATTCCTCCACCCTGGATTGTAGGTGTTGGAATATGGATTATTCCCATGTTTGTTGAAATTGTTGACATAATTCACCGTTTCTTCATGTTGATTTTGTTCTTTTGCTCCTCCATATGGCAAATTTGTGGATCCAATGTTGCTTTGCATGCCGAGAGTCTCCATGAATTTGCATATCTGATCCAGTTTGGCACTGACTGTTGTATTGGCTCCAACTTCATAAATTCCAGCAATTCGTTGAATCATGCTCCTTTCTGTTGGCCACAATGAATTGTTGTTGGCCATTTCTTCGATTAGGTCCCAGGCTTGTTCTTCTCCTTTTGCCATCAATGCTCCTCCAGCAGCAGCATCAATTGTGGTTCTCATTATTCCAGAAAGTCCATTATAGAATGTTTGGACTTGAAGCCATTTTGGAATCTCATAGTGAGGACATTTCCGAAGCAAATCTTTGTACCTTTCCCAAGCTTCGTAGAGAGTTTCTGATTCTTGTTGTACAAAGGATGTGATGTCATTCCTCAGTTTTCCAGTTCTAGCTGGTGGAAAGTACTTTGCAAGAAATTTGGTGGCTAAAGTATTCCAAGTTGTAATGGAACCTGGTGGAAGTGAATGTAGCCAAGCTTTAGCTCTGTCCTTCAAGGAGTATGGAAAAACACGCAGTCGCATTGCTTCTTCAGCTTCTCGGTTGTAATTGAAAGTACCGCAAACTTCCAGGAAGTTGCTGATATGGGCATTAGGATCTTCAGTTGCATTCCCCCCAAACTGAACTGATTGCTGAATCATCTGAATGCAAGTTTTGATGTCACCTGCATTTGCTGGTAAAGGAGGAAATACAATACATGAAATGAGGCCATCAACCACCGGAATGGTTCTGTCTCGAATGGGAATTGGTGGTGCAATCTCCAAAGGTTCAGGTTCCATGTTAACAATTGCTTCTTGGCCTTGTCTCCTTTCCCTTCTCAACTGTCTGATGGTTCTTTCAATTTCTGGGTCAAGCGGTCATAGTTCAAAGCTTCTGGTTCGTCTCATTAAGATTCTGATAACCTGAAACACAAATAAACGAAAAACAATAAGTAAAAAGAAAATTAGATACAAGTAACGTATCTAACCCCTAAACTAATAGTAAAAGATAAAGAAGTCCCCGGCAACGGCGCCAAAAACTTGACAGGCGTAATCACACACGTATAACGCAAGCGTACGTATCGTTCAAGTAGTATAAAAAGTATCGATCCCACGAGGACTTAGTACCTAATCTATTAATTTTATGAGGTCAAGTTATTACTAGTATCTAACAGGTTGTTTGATTGATTTGAAATGGTGACGATTCTAAATTTAAAACAAGTAAATTAAATTGCGTGAAAGTAGATTAATGAAAATTCAATTTATAAAACTATCTAGGGTTGTGAATTCTTCCAATATTATTTAAAGATGAAGTGGTTATATTATAGTTGGGTAAAATATTGATTTATTAATCTGGAATATTAAATTATGTAAAAGCCTCTTTCGATGATCATTTACAAATACCTAGTATAATCCAATTGAACCATATGTCTATGCCAACCAAATTACCCAGATTCATTAAGATTAAGTTCCAATTATGACTACCCCGCCCAACAGGTATATTCCTATCATGTAAGGAAATCTATTAAAGGGTTATCTATCCTCAAAGAAGATCGTGGGCTATTGGGTCTTAAGGTTTTTAAACTTAAAATCTCTATGTCTAGTTTATTTTAAGTTTACCTAATCAATTTTATTAGTGGCCAGTTAATAAAAAGCTTTAAGATTATGACTCAATAAATAAATCTTTTAATTACCCAAACTATAATCTAATCCTTTTTAAACCGGTGATATTAGATTTTATCACAACCCTAGATATTTAACTTAATTACAACATATAGCTAAAGCTGATATAAACTTAAAAGACATAAAATGAAATTACTGAAAAGTAATAAAAAGAAATGTTAAGGTAAAATGAATTAACTTCTACTATTCACTATTTAGATATCTCCCATAAAATAATATATATATCTTGTGATATTTTAAATCAACCGTCCGAAATGGCGGTATCCTGATTAAGTCAAATTCAAATATACCAGCCATAAGGCGGAACAGAAATATAAACTTAAACCAACCGTCCAGTATGGCGGTATCCTCATTAAGTCAGGTTTAACCAGATTAAATTGAATAACCAACCGACTAGTATGGCGGTATTATTTATTAAGTCAGGTTTTAAATAGTTTATATATTATATTTTAAGGGAGATTAATCTAAATAGCAAAAGTAAAAGAATTACCTTTTTACCTCAGCATGGAGAAGTTAGCTCCTCATGGATGAATGAAAACTACTATTTATAGAAGAGAAATACTACTACAAACGTAAATAAAACTGAATAAAAGAAACTAAAGAAGAGAACTCTCAATTTATTTATAAGGATTTCAGAGGATAGGTACATTTGAAACTTAAGAAATCAAACTCAATTTATAGGCAAAAAAATCCAATTCTTTATTATTACTTTTCTGAATTTTTTTTTTTTTTTTTTTTAATTTTTTTTGGATCGCTGAATTTTCGACACGTGGCATGGTGGCTAAAAAAAACGGCTCGTTGAATTTTTGACACGTGGCATGCGGTGCACGTTAGCAGATTGCTTGTGATGATGACACGTGGCATGGTGCATGTTAGCAAAGTCAAACTTGGCAACTTTGACTTGTTGACCTGACGTATATTAGCAGTCACCGGTGCACGTTAGAGGTCGGGATGCCAAGGGTTTTGGTGTCGAGACGCCCAAAATTACCAAAATACCATTTTTGCCAAATTTCACCAAATTTCACAGTTTTGCTCCAAATCACCTCCAGAATGTCCTGAAACTTTATTTATCTACAAAATAACACAAAACACATCAAAATATTCACAAAACTCAAGAAACTATACAAAATATTAAGTTAAATGAGTGGGAAATAGTGATAGTTTTTCCACTCATCACCGCCTTTATGGCTGGTTTTATGTTTTTGGCATACTTAGTGTTGGGGTTTTGGGCGATGGGCGCGGCGGAAGCGCGGTTCGGGCGAAATCGTATTTTAAAACTTTTTCAAAATACCGAACAGGCGGAGGTCTGATCATGAATAGATCATTGATCAGACCTGTTGTTCTGTCTGTCTCGAACTATTTCCATTCCCAAAATCTGTTTAGCTGGTCCTAATTCTTTCATGTCGAAAGACTTAAAGAGCTCCTCTTTCAGATGGTTGATCTTCGCAGCTTCTTGTCCAACGATCAACATGTTGTCTACATATAGTAGAAAAACAACGAAATTTCCATCCGGAAACCTTTGAATGTTGACACACTGGTCCGCTGTAGTTCTTTTGTAGCCTTGACTCACCATGACCGAGTCAAACTTCTTGTACCACTGCCTTGGTTCTTGCTTGAGCCCGTACAAGCTCTTCTTCAGCTTGCAAACAAGATTCTCTTTTCCTGAAACTTTGAAACCTTTTGGCTGCTTCATGTAGATTTCTTCATTTAGATCATCATGAAGAAATGTTGTCTTAACATCCATCTGTTCAAGCTCTAAGTTCACACTGGCTACCAATCCTAAGATAACTCGGATTGAAGCCATTTTTACAATTGGTAAAAAAATTTCATCAAAGTCGATTCCCTTTTTCTGTAGGAATCCTGACTACTAACCGGACTTTGTGTTTTACCACATTTTCGCTGCCATCTTTCTTTAGTTTGAACACCAATTTGTTCTTCAGTGCCTTCATGCCATGCGAGAGCCAAGGTTGTTAAAGGCGAGAGGCGCACCGAGGCGATCAGAGCCAGAAAAGCGAGGTGCAAGGCGAGGGACGAGGGCCTCATAGACACGAGGCGCACATCTATTAATAATAATTTTAAATTTGTAATATATGCATTATTTACTTGTAAATGTAAAAAAAAAGTAGATAGTAATATTTTCATATATAGTTCACTTTTATTTTAAATCTATTCATCAAATTCATAATACTTGACAAAATATAAAGTATCTTGTCAAAAGAAACACCTCAATTGAATATTGAATAAACAAATCAATCACATTTTCGGTAATATTGAATATCCTCAATTCCTTAGCAACCAAATCAATATCCTCAATTCCTCAGCAACCAAATCAAAGAAGAAAACAGTCAACTTCTCCAAATTTCAGCCAAAAAAAAAAAAAAAAAAACAGAACAGTGGAAGCACGATTCACGACGCAAGAAGAAAACAGAATATGGTTCTCTAATTTCAGGAAAAAAAAAAGAAGAAAACAGATCTGGATTTCTAATTTCAGAAAAAAAAAAAAATCAGCGATGAAGAAAATAGAAAAGAGAAAAGAAGAAGCTAATTATGAATAGAAGAAAGATGAAGAAAGAATCAAAGAAGAATAGAAGAAAATAGAAGAAGGTTTTTTTAAAAAAAATATATGAAGAAAGAAGAATAGAAGCTATCGAAGATACATACCTTGGAGTCGTCGGCGGTGGAGTCGTCAGCGATGGAGGAGAGGACGGGTAGCAGATGAGGCAATTTTGGGTTCTCACGTACGCAGGTAGCAAAGGAAATTAGGGTTTCAGAATTTCTTTAAATACAAATTTTCTTTCCATGATGCGCACGCATCACAGCGCTTCTCGCCTCACTGCGCTTCATGCGCTTCATGTCGCATCACAGCGCATCTCTGGAATCACCTCGCCTCGCCTCTCTTGATGCTCATCGACCGTCGCCTCGTGCGCCCCTCGCATCGAGGCGCGCCTTACTGGGCCTCTAACAACCATGGCGAGAGCTTTACTATCTCATAAGTATTATTTTTCTGCAGAGATTCCATTTCATCTTGCATTGCGTGCAACCATTTTTCTTTGTCTTTATGAGATGCAGCTTTGTTGAAAGTTCTGGCTCCCCCTCATCAGTATGCAGAATATAGTCAGATCCTGAGTATTTGGTTGATGGAATCCGGCCTCGCTCAGATCTTCGTATTGGAGGTTCAATGGTTTCTGGCGGTCTGTTGTCATCCAAATTTGTGGATGACCCTGTAGCCTCTGATGGAGCGGGTTGCAGCTCCCCCTGCTCAACACCACCTTCCTCCTCTGGTTCTGCTTCTGGCATATCTTGCACCTCATCATTATTTGTGGCCACTCGTGTTGGTGTTGGGGTTCTGTCTGGATTTACATCGATTTTGTTGGCACTTGAATTAGAAGACATTTTGGGCTTTTCAATGTTTTTTATTGTTTGGTCTTCAAGAAACACTACATCCCTTCGGGTCCCATAACCTGTATCCAAATTCCTCGTCTCCATAACCTATGAAGATGCATGAAGTAGTCCTTGCATCGAGCTTCTGCCTGAGCTCCTTGGATACATGTGCAAAGGCTAAACAACCGAATGTTCTCAGGTGAGAATAAGATGGATTCTTACCAGACCACATTTTCTCCGGAATTTCAAAATTCAACGGTACAAATGGTGATATATTAATCAGGTAGCAGGCGGCACGAACAACTTCTCCCCAAATTGGCTTTGGCAGTTTAGCCATACTGATCATGCTTCTGACTTTCTCCATAATGGTGCAGTTCATTCTTTCAGCAACACCATTATAATGTGGGGTGCGTGGAACAATCATTTCATGTCGAATACCGTGATTTCCACAATAGGCATCGAACTCCCTGGAAGTGTACTCACCTCCATTATCTGTGCGGAGGCACTTCAGTTTCTTCCATATTTCACGCTCGACCATGACATGGAACAGTTTGAAATATTCTAGGACCTGATTCTTTGTTTTCAGAAAATACACCCTTACCTTCCGAGAAGCATCGTCAATGAAAGTCATAAAGTATTTGTTACCGCCTGGTGAATTGACCTCCAATAGACCACAAACATCAGAGTGCACCAGACTGAACAACTCTGATCTTCTCGTAGAAAAGAAATTAAAGGAGAGTCTATGTTGCTTACCGAATAGACAGTGATTGCAAGGATCTAGAGCAACATTCTTGGAGACAGTGATTAGATCATTCTCTGTCAAGGTAGACAACCCTCTTTCACTCATGTGACCGAGTCTCTGGTGCCACAGATTTTGAGAAGCCTTTTGTTCAGCTACATTGAGGTTTTCTGCACATATCTTCACATGAGTCTTGTATAAAGTACCACAAATATGTCATCGGGCGACGACCATGACACATTTTATTATTCTCCAAGTGTCATTGCTAAAGTGGCTAGCATAACCCTGTTTGTCAAGGGCTACCCTCGAAAGTAAATTGAGCCGAAGTTCTGGAACATGTCTCACTTCCTTCAGGGTTATTGTATACCTCTGCATTTGTCCGCAACTGAATTTCACCAATTCCCACTATCTGGGAGGAACTGGTATTTCCCATCTTCACTGCTCCAAAGTCTCTTGCTTTGTATGTTGTGAAGAAGTCCCTGTGAGTAGTGACGTGGTAGGATGCTGCAGTATCTACCACCCACTCAACATCTTGAGTTGCAGTGTGAAGGCATGTCTCTTCCTGGATGGAGCAGATAGCTACATCTCCCTAGACAACTACTAATGTCTCCGCATCATTTTTCTTCGGCTGGGAATTGCCTTGACCCTGCTCTCGTTGCAGCTTTCGGCAATTCTTCTTTAAGTGGCCTTTTATGCCACAATGGTAGCACTTGTAGGTAGACTTTCTTCCGTATGTAGATTTGCCTCTACTTTTGCTTCTACTTCTCTCTCTACCTCGATTTTTATCTTGTTGTCTTTCTCGATTCTCCGTGACAATGGCTTGTGTCTGATCTGTGCCCACGTCTTTTCTTCTGGCCTCCTCATTTGACAGGGCATCTTTTACCATAGGCATAGTAAGTTTTCCTCCTGGAGCCGAATTGTTGAGAGTAACCACCTATGTTTCCTAGCTATCAGGAAGAGAACTGAGTAGTAAGAGAGCTTGAACTTCATCTCTCAGTTACATGTCTACTACAGACAATTGGTTCACCAGGCTCTGGATCTTATTGGTGTGTTCTGCAACGGAAGTTCCACTTCGTAGTTTCAGGTTCACCAAACGCCTCATTATTAAGGCTTTATTCCGAGCTGTCTAGGCCTGGAACATGTCTTCCAATTTTATCCATATTTCATAAGCATTTGTATCCTGTGCTACATGGTGGAAGACGTTGTGGCCGATCCACTGCCTAATCTGACCCAGAGTTCTGTTATTGAGTTTATTCCAGTCATTATCTTTAACAGATTCTGATCTCACTCCCTTCCCCTCGATTATATCAAACAAATCCTTGCAATGCAAATAGTCTATCATCAGAGGTCTCCAGAGGGAGTAATTGGTTGCTGTCAGCTTGATCATTGCACCAGAAGAGGAATCTTTCATTTCCATTTTAAGTTTTAAAGTTTAAAATGAATATACAACAAAATTGGGGCTGATTTTCACAAATCGGAGGTCACCGTTGCGTCCGGAACGGTCGAAAATGGTGGATTAATCAATTCGTTGGTCCAAAAACGACCCAGAGGCCGATTTATAAATTTCTTAAATTTTTGGGGCAAATATGTAAATTTCAGAGATTTCATGAGGCTCAATGAAATTTACCAGACATGCTGACGTGTCAGATGACGTTGCTGATCACTGGACCGTTGCTGATGTGGCATGTGACGTGGAGATGACTTGGCGGACAATGTGGCGGATGACGTGGCAGCTGACGTGGTTGATGACTCGGCGCTGACTGTGTGCTGACGTGGTGATGACGTGGATGACACGTCAGCGTCTTCAACCTCCGGTTGAGCGTGGCGCGCGTGGACAGTTGCTGCTTGGTGCGTGTAGGCGCGTGCGGGATCCCTGGACCTCTGTTCGATCACCAGAAAATACCATCATGCTCGTCTCGATGTGAACAAGCTGATGGTATGCTCAAAATTGATTTTTGACAACTTTCCCGAAACCCGAATTTTCCGAACCGAGTTTCGTTCTTCGGTTTTACGACCCCAATGTATAACCAAAGGTCTGATACCACTTGTTGTGTTTCTCTGACCACTGTAGAGTGTTTATGAGGAAATTTTTTTTGCTCTTACTACTTGAATAGACTTTACAAAGATTACAAACTTTGTTACAAAAACCTCACACTTTTCTCTCTAAGCTCTCTTGACATGGAACTTAATATTTCGGGATGCTTGAACTCACAAATAAGAGCTCAATTTATAGGCAATGGCTTGCCTTCTTACTCAACATAATTAGTGGAGTAGTTGCCACTAATTGAGTGGTTAAGGGTGGTTACACCAAAACCATTGATTAATGCCATGGTGGTTGTAACCAATACTAATAATGCTTGTTGGATTCTTATCACTTTATTGATCAAGGATCTTGTATTAACTAGACATCCTTGTAGTTTTGGCTGTATGGCATTGTCAACTTGGGTTATAAAAAGTGCCTTTCAACACCATTTTACTTTTAAATCTTGAGACTTCCTGCAGCTTAAGATTCTCTAAATTATTTGCAAAGGCTTTTATCAAATTTCTTGTTGTTGAGAAGAATTTAGTCAAGTTTTAGTTACAAGAAAGTTTTTATTGTTTTAAGCTATGGAATGCCACCAAATCTTGTTTGGGTGAAAAAAGCACCTGAGGGAGTCTTGAAGTCAATCCATGAAGCATGCAGCTTCATATGCATGTAGGACACTTCATTAACCTAGGAATAATTGTTGATGTGTTCAGAGTCTACTACTTTATACAATGTCAAGAGTCAGGCTATTTAGATTTTAGAGATAGTTCTTGAGCAGCATTTCTATGCGCTGATACTGAAGATTGAAAAATATGTGGTCAATGTATTTAACTCTCATCCATACACTTGAAGGATTATGCACATTGCAGAATATAGTTGAACCCATTCGATGAGATGACATTTAGTTTGTAGGGATTTTCAATGGCCAGGTACCAGTTTTTAGAGGTATGCTGCAGCTGAAATTTGCAAAACAGGACTTACCGGTGACACATTTTCATGAGATAGATGAATCTGTGGAATAACTATTCTAGACTTGGGAGTTAGCATTTCTACCCTAAATACTTTAGATTTGATAGTCTATTATATTAATTTAATATCTAAATCTCTGGATTTTCTTGCATTATAGGCTTTATTTGAAACACTTGCTCATCAGTCTTATAAAATTGCTGGAGGTGCAATATGATACTGAGACAAATACTTAACCTGCTGTCGTTTGAGACAAGGTTTCCATATCCTGACTTTGGATGGCTAACAAGCTGAGATTCAGTTTTCTGTCTGTTATAAAGTTGTTGCACAC
The DNA here is from genome assembly GCA_019454045.1 of Zanthoxylum bungeanum. Lineage (NCBI taxonomy): Eukaryota > Viridiplantae > Streptophyta > Magnoliopsida > Sapindales > Rutaceae > Zanthoxylum > Zanthoxylum bungeanum. Next base: position 128,165 of record SKCR01048399.1, on the reverse strand, counting down.
AGATTTAATACGCCTAACCTCACCAACAAGCTTTACTAAAGCTTATTGAGTTGGGCAGATTGTTCATTATTTTTAGAACAGGTATCATAGTAAGTAATTTCTTGTCAGCATGTGCCCAAGCAGAAAGCAATTGTTTTCTCATAGTTGCATTAAGAAAGTTAATTTTTATAGATCTAGGTTGCATTTTTAGTATTATGTAAAGATCACTTTGCTCATGCTAATGCATGGTAACTGAATGAATTAAAACATGTGTTAGCAACATCTCCTTAAAATGAAGTTAGTAAGCTCGAATTTTTAGAAGTTATTACACGGTTAGTAAAAGGCTAGAAGACACAAATAGGCACATTATCCACAGCAGTGGTTCTGCTGGTGCTAGAGTTGCAATATCTGTGGGAGGTGCAAGTGGTAGTAGATGTCATTAAAGGAAGATAGAATATTAGCTAAGGTGGCCAAAGGGTACACCAATAACCAATTGCTGCTTGCACCTCTAGATAATGACACTGCCTTAGGTCTCCTTTCATAAAAGATTTATCCACCCACCACAAAGTAGCAATGATCAAATTCCAGAGCAACTCTGCTTGTACTGATTCTTTGATTGTTCTTAAAGATAGATGTATATACTGACTATTAACTTGGTGATTTATGTCCTATGCGGTATATTATTTGTATCCTTGGAAATAATTTCCTCTGTGGTTTTCATTTGGAAAAGCTCATGCTTCTCTTTCTTTATGTTTGAATGAAGAAAATGTCCTACTCGGTTAAATATAGTCAAATGAGACACTAGATTGGATGTTGGGTTCCTGCCCGGCCTCTTCATTTGGGCTTGAAACTCATGTTTGGGGTAATATTTCTTACCAATATCAAACAAAAAACTAATGTTTTCAGCATATAAGAGTTCCCATATGCCATTTGGTCACCTTGATTGCATTCTTCTTTGTTCCAGATCTTATGTCATAATTATAGGCTAAGGTAGTGTGATTAAAATCTTCTTGCTCTGAAGAACTGGGTACTTGTCCGTCATCAATGCAATCGTCCTCCATTCCAGTCATTAAGATTGACTACGATCACCAATTTTTTTGTGGTCCTATCTCTTATGTGGTCCATGGTTCCATTATTACAAGAACTGGGTATAATCTTTGCTGACACGATTTGATCAATTTTCAAAGTAATTGTCACTATTAGAAGGCAACAACATCTACTATTTCTTACCGTCCAGTATCTGTTTTGGAGTATTCCATTTATGTATCCCCATCCCATCCAAGTTTCTTTCCATGGATTTGATCTCTCATCCTTGACAATAGAAACCCACCATGTAATTGTAGCATTGAATTAAGCATGTAACATAAAGTCACTGTTGTCAAAATCTTCTATAGAACAATAGTTTCATAAGTTTACATTCAAAGTAAAAGACTTGTCATATTTTATACATTTTTTTGGTCTGCTTGTCTTTAAGGTACCAGCTCAGGCAGTAGATAAACATAATTTTAAGAGAGTATCTTTGGTTCCAAAATGTTGACAACATAAACTGCACGTGTGAATCCATTATTGAGAGAGTATGGACTTTTAAAGATTAACAATAAGGTAGGGTTAGGGATTCCCCACAGGCTGGCTGTTGGTTAAATTTGGACTTTATCCAAAGGGAAGACATAATAAAATTAGACTACTCATGATGAGGAGGATGATAAATTCATAAAAGTAAAATTACCCAACTTTCAATATTGATTCTCATCCTTCAACTACACCAACTCTTATCTATCTAGCTGTATAGTCCTTGCTGTGTTTCTATTTTACTATTGTTTTATCAATGTTCTTGTTGTACTTAGGGAATCATTCTTTTACTTCCTTTTCTTCTTAGATTCTACTTTAAAACTTACACTCATGCCTTCACCAAAACATTTTCTCTTTCTCCAATTCCTTAAAACTTCATTTGTTTGTACAAATGCAAGTATAATATATTGATACATGCATGATAGAGTGTCTAGAAGGTGCATATTCAAAGATGAATTGTGATTTGGTTAAGTGTCGGCTAGTAAAATTGTTTGTTCGAACTCGAAATTAATATTAAAATCCTCATGTAGCAATCATATCCATCCTGTCTCGTAATTTCATTAAATACATTATCTTGTGGAATACTTAAATTTAAGTATTAAGCTCAGCGCATGCATCATGTCCAAATACTGACAAAGATCTCAAGTACTAAATGCAAGTGTGTTTTTGTTGTTGCACGCAGTGAAGTTTGTAACTTCATGCAAAGAAGAGAATATTGTAGAGTTGGTTCAAGACATTCTTATGCATGTGTTTGATCCCGGATTAAACAAATTCTGAGTGTTTCTCAACTCCATTATCAAAGTTGATAGACTTCTGGTCCCTCTGTCACTAAATGTTGATTTGAAAAAAAAAAGGTAGGACCCTCTCCTTTTAATTACAGAAATTACTTTCAAATTCGTATGTATGTGACCTGATTACCTACATGTGGGCTTCATCATTCTTGATAATATCTTACTATATTCGTATACAAATATATTATTTTGATAATTGAACATGTAACTTAAACCATTAAACATATGAATTTTAACAAAAAACATGAAACTAGTTTCATGTTTTCAAAAGTTTCATGTTTATTGACAGAATTTATATATTTAATAGTTTAAGTTGCATGTTTAATAATAAAAGCTTTCAATAGTATCTGATATCTTGAGGGTACTAATACTATAGATGTGCCCATGTATTATTGTATGTCTTTTGGAGAACAAAAACATCACAAGTGGAAGTGGTGTGGTTGTTTCATGATTCAAGTGTAGAGTAAAGTAAGTAAGATGGATTCAATGAGTGCCCACTTATTTTAGATTCCAAAGAGGTTAATATATCAAGTTAAATGTGAGCATATGACAAATCAAGCCTTTAATTTGTAAGCTTAATAATTATATAAAAATCTTGGATACTCTTAACATGTGGTCCACCGCACGGTTGCTTGATTCCATTTGACAGGAAACACACAAAATATTTTCACTTTGAAATTATTTGATAAATGTTTATTTTTATTTTTATTTTTATTCTCTCTATCTCTTCTAAATTCGAATTTAGGTGATCTGTCAAAATAAGCTGTTTGAAAATCATGTAATCGAACCCTCTGAAGGCTTGCAACAAATTTATACTTAAGGGTAATAATTAACTTCACAATAAGTTAAATAAAGTTCTAACTATCAAATTTAAACACACTAAATAGTTTTTTAGTAGCGTGTACACACCCAAATTAATTTATTATTTTTATTAATTTTATTTTGCACGAACATTGCATTAATGTCATTCTCATATTCAAGCGGCGATTCTCCAGATTGATCATAGTCCAAAAGTTATGGCAAGTGAAAAAGTGTTTTCAGGAGTAGATTCCATAACTTGTCCTCGTGAAATGATATATGGATATGAATTCAACATTCATTAATGTACTAATTTGCATTATTAGATGTCTCTTTAGTCCTTAGTCATAAGAAATAAATATATAGTTTTTCAGCAGTTTTCCTTGGAAGCAATGGTCCTAGGGTGACTATGGAGTCAAACTTGCTCGGTTGTGAAAAACAAAATAAATGTATGTAATTGCCTTGCACAATTATTTGGGGAAAATGAACATAACACCATGATATTTGATAAAATTAATCGAAACCTCCATAATGTTTAAAAATTAAACAAAACTCACATATTGTTATAACATAGGTCTGATCGTGATTCAGTTCAGAACAGCAAATCGGACCGAAACTGAACCGGTCAATGATTTGGCGGTTCCGAACCAAACCGGAACTATCGAAGAACCGATTCGATTATGGTTCTTCAAAATTGATGAATTGAACCTCGAACCGAACCGGAACCGATGGTTGAACCGAACCGATGAACCGAATCGGTGGTTGGTTATTATCAAAATGCTTTAAATCCTGTTGCAAAACGTATTCCAAGAACTATTTTTGTTGGAGTTGGTGATTGGAGTGCAATCCGAATTATACATTTTATTATTTATTAATAAAATAACTACGTTTTCATTTAATACATTATTAATGGTATTGTCATTATGCGTATTAGATTGATGTATAAATATGCTAAGTATGACATCGACCTTAAAATAGTCTTGTAGTACTACTGGACACTAGGTGGTCCGACATTGGGATAAATATTACCATGAGTTTTGAAAACTCTTATAGACGTGTGAGTATTGGTTGGACCGAATACTGAATGACTCACATGTGATTCCTAATAGTTGGAAGTACATATCACCGTCAATAGGAATCTCCTCGAGTCGAGTAGCATATGTAATCCTTTGACTATATGATATCATTGATTTTGTGTGAGATCCTCCACACTTTGATGCCATGTATGTTAGAAACATTTTATGGTCTGATCTCTAGATGTTCGTTGGGTGTGGACCGATGCACTCAGTAATCAAGTGCGAAGCAAGATATGATCCGTCGGCCCGTATGTGTACCATAAGGGGTTTCGGTATCCATATGAGTAAAGTCACGATTATTAAAGCTTTGGCCAAAGTCGATCACCTAGGGTGGAATGTGCGCCCCAGAAACTTGACGATGTATTCTTTGTTTCCTAAGCACAACTCGAATAGCCTACGACGGAAAGATTATTAAACATATGTGATGACATCGACTTGTATAGTTCAGAAAAGTCGTTCATGTTCTTCGCGAATTCGGAGGTGGTCGAATTGCGTGCATATTAGTTAGGCTTATATGACGAACGTGTCTGAACTTATAGAGTCTCAATATGAAGTGTACTCGTTGAGCACTTCGGTAGCCGATTAACTTTGATAAAAGATAATATTCGATATTATAATTATCAACTAAGATAATCAAGTGTTATTGGATAACATTGATTATTTACTTTGACCTAATTGGATTAATTGGATTAATTCAATAATTACACAAGGGCTTAATTGTAAAATCATAATTATCTCTACCATTTGAGGATATTATGGTAATTATAAGTATGTAATAATATGTGGTTTTGGCTTGATTTAATTGGATTAAATCAAAGTGACAAATATTTAACTAATCCATTTCCTAATCATTGATTTGATTTTATTGGATTAAATCAAAGTGTGAGACAATAGAGATTAGTCACACCTAATTATATATATTTGGACAAATTAGATTAAGTCCATATACAAGTTGATTATAATTTTTATTAATTAAAATGACTTAGGTTTTGCTATAAATAACAAGCTTTAAGAAGGTTTTAATTAAGAAAAGCAAAAGCTTGAGAAAGCTAAGTACAAGCAAATTCTTAAAGAAATTAGCCTAAGTTAGAGAAGTATTTAGAGAAGCTTATGAGGTCTCAATATTTCATCTAGGAGAAATCAAGATTGAATCTTGGATTGAAGCTTGCTAATATTGGAATCAAGATTGGATATCAGAGTGAGCTTACAAACCTTGGAGGTTTTCCTACCATTTCAATAAGAGAAGAAGATTTGATCTTTGCATCAAACTTGCTAGGTAAGTTTGAACTTCTCTTAAATTATGTTATTTTATGTATTGGATGCATGATCACATAGCTTAATGTTGAAATAAGGCTAATAAATTGTGTTAGGATGCTTTGGAAGTATAAACACAATATGCTTGTTATTAGGTCAAAATATTTATGTTAGACATAAACATGGAATTAGAGTTTGGAACTCTAGATTAAAGCTTATAGTTATGGCTATCATTCTAGAATCACCTAACCACATTTGGGTGATCTAGAATTGTTCACGAGACATTTCTTATTGGGATTCTAATTTTGTTTGTGTATTGGATTCAAATCACTTAATCACTTAACCACATTTGGGTGAAGAGTCATATGCACAAAAAATAATTTACACAATGTGGATATAAATTATGAACATACTTATAAAATGTTGTATATGTATACTTTTGATTACATCTGCATTTTTTCAAGGGCAAATGAACAAACAGAAGAATAGAATATATAAATAGTACTTTACTTATATATCCAGTGTAATCGTTTGTACCTAATTAATTTTCATATCATATATAATAATAACAATTTTGACTAATTTAATGAACTCTCTCTTTCTGTTACATTAGACAGCATTTGATGACACATTATTCATCAAGTGGTTGATAGCATAGTGAAAATTCAAAGTGTTATCTAGACAGCTTTATTTATTTCATTTTATTTTTGTCCTTCACCTTCTTGAAAGTGAATAGAAAAAAGATAACAAGTGGGGACATTAAGAAATTTCCTAGTGATATAAATCTTTTTTTTTTAAAAAATAAAAATAAAAATGAAAAAAGAAAAAAAATAGCATCTTTTTTTGTATGATTTGTTATGATTGATGCCGAAAACAATATAGGGTCCATCTATCTACAATTTCCTTCAATGGCCAGCTATAGGTCCTTTGTCTTTTTTTATATCTTATGATTATAGCAACTCTCTTTTCAAAATACTTTGCTACATCATTGTATTCTTGTTGATTATTAATTATTATAATGGATTGAAATCCTGCCGTCAAATCACCCGATTCGGACTTAAGCGGATCAGGTAAAATTTTCGGCTACTCTTACAAAGAAATGAACCAATTGGACTCGGACTCTGATCCTGACAACTAAATTTCAAGCCTTTTGTCATTCAATCATACTTTTTGGAGGCAGAAAAATATATATTTTCAATATATTAAAAGACAAATATCATTACATTAAAATTTATATTTTTTATATATTTTAATATGTACATATTAACTTAATAAATTTAATTAAGAGATCACTAATTAGAATCTCACTCCATACACACGTATATATTATTATGACCTAAACCTAAGAATAATGATAAGCATGGTAATTATTATAGTGATAATTGATAGTAATAATAATGCTGGTAGATCACATGTCAATCGAATATTATAACACGTACGATATGGTATGTGAACTGTGTTAATTAATAATTAATTTATACCCCTAATGCCATTCAAAATATCCAATTAAATCACTTGTTATTAATTCAATGTTTCCCCAGCTAAACCGATTATAAATTAATTAAGTAAAAGTGCAATGATATATATCTTGTTTGGTATTTGTTGCTATTCATGTCCGTAATATAACTATGTATATCGACCATGCATTAAGATTTCTTTCCGGGTATTTTTTCGTTTCAGGGGTAATTCAGGAAAATCATTCATCGAATAAATCTTTCTCAATTATGAATTTGTTTGATTTGATGTGGACCAAATGCAAACTTGGCAAAAGATATAATACATCACAGATAAACAAATGATTTAATGTGGTTCGGTGGAATAGATCCAACCTACGTCTACGGACACAAGGGAAAATGAAACTTTTATTATTGGCTTGAGTTTGACCGTCCTCTTTTCTTTATCTAGCTCGAGACTCTTTTCTCTCTATTACAAGTTAAATGTGCTTGTAAATGAAATTACCCAACCTTTTACAGTGAACTCTCAACACATCTTATACTAAGTCTAATTACACTGTTACGCCAACTCCGTGAAGTCAGCCACGTTGCCAAATCATTATTACTTAGGCTCTCTTCCACAATCACCCTATGGATTACAGCCCAACCGCTTGACACAGCTACGACCTGCAACCTGACGCAACTACATTTAACCACTCAAATCTCATTAAACCATGCTTCTTTTGGAAACTGCTACACGTTATGCCGCAGTGCCAGCCTGTATTCTAACCACTCGCGCGATAGCGTGTGTCAGAAGAAAAACGGATGGCCCGCTTCTGTCGCATCAGACCTTTTGGAAGATACAAGTTCTCATGTAGGGCTTACGTCATCCAGTTTAGAACATAACGCCATCGTACCGACCTGCCTCATCGGGTTGACAAACTGAAACAGCTGATGCTCTGCTTGTTGAATCACAAGGTCGGGTCAGACATCAGGAGAACATCTTTCTCGAAATATTTTTTCACTTCGGGTCGGGCGTTAGGTGCAAACTAACTTTGATCTCCTTGCCAGGCGCAGGCCGGATGCCTATGCTTCTTGGGCCTGGGCCTCTGGCTCGGGAAGTGGAAATCTCTTCTATACCCTTCTTCATACTTATGCTTTTCTCGGGGTCAAGAAATCACCATCAACACTTTTTAAACAAAACCAATAATATTAAAATCAATGAAATAGTAAAATGGTTAACAATTTTTTTTTTTTTTTTTATCTTAGAAAAAGAAAAATGATGTGATGATAAAAAAAAAAGTAATGATAAATTTGACTTTGTTTTATAATTTGTATATATGGTATAGTTTCAGTACAAAAAGATATTTCTTATTATCTTAGTAAAACAATTAAAAGCCAATGTGTAGGTATGTACATGGGGAAATATTGATTTTTATTTTCCTATCGGTTAGTATTAAGTAAATAATAATGATATCATCATAAATTTATAAATTAAATCCTTAAAAATTATAAAATTCTCCCGTAGAGAACCTCGTAACCTCGCCCTTGAGTATGTATATATGTTTGTATGCATGCATATGGAGAATATGGTTGGTACAAGCTCACAAATGTTAAACTCAATAGATATGAAAGCCATCGAAAGTAAAGCCGTTAAAAAAAATTATATTAATTATTTTGGGTGGGTCCCACATACTTAAAAAGAAAAAAAATAGAATTCATTATTTGCATAGTAAATCTCATGTATATAAATAGATGCTTCATTTCATTATTTTCTTCATCTCATTCTCAACCAAATCCTCTGTATTCTAAGAGAGAAAATATAATTTTTTCTTAAGAGTTTGTGAGAGAGTTGTAGTTCTCCTAAGAGAGTGTGAGATTGTTAACTCATTGTGTTTATAGAAATGTTGTAAAATTCTTTTCACTATAGTGAAATCCTTATACTTTTGCTCGTGGATGTTTTCCTCACATTAAGGATTTTACCACGTTGAATCTGTGTCTCATTGTTTTATTTTATTATTAAGATTTATGGTAGGCCAAGCCTCATAATTATTATTGTATTGTTATATGGTAGACAACTCCTCCTGAACTAACAATTATTCTCAATTTCACTTTACTTACGTGTCAGTTTCATCCCACGATCCCCTCACAGTAGTATCAGTGCTTCAGGTTTAGGGTTATTGTTCACGAAGACTATTCACATATACAATATAATACTATTCACGTAAACAGTACTATTTACGTATACAATACTATTTACGTATACGGTACTATTCACGTATATGGTACTATTCACAATGAAATAGTAAAAAACTGGTTCAAGTGAGAAGCTGATCGTCATAAAAAACATGACAGAAAAGTTCGAAATTGAGAAGTTCAAATGGAGTAATTTTTCACTATGGAAACTTAAAATAAAAGCAATCTTGAGAAAAGACAATTGCTTGGCGGCAATTGGAGAGAGACCAGATGGAATGACTGATGAAATTTGAAAGGATATGGATGACAACGCTATAGGTAACTTGCATCTAGCCTTAGCAGATTTTGTGTTATCCAGTGTTGCAGAGAAGATGATTGCAAAAGAGATTTGAGATGCACTTACCAAATTGTACGAGGTCAAGTCACTACACAACAAGATCTTCTTGAAGAGGAGAGTGAGTCCACATCCATGATGGATCACATCAACAACTTGAATACACTATTTTCCCAACTCGTTGTGTTGGATTATAGTATATCGATAAATGAACGTGCAGAGATTCTACTTCAGAGTTTGTCTGATTCGTATGATCAACTTTTCATCAACTTGACAAGTAATGTTGTCACTGGTAATCTAGTCTTTGACATAGTTGCAGCTGCTGTTTTGGAAGAAGAGTCTAGGCATAAAAATAAGGAAGACAAATCATCTAGTTCGCAACAAGTAGAAGCATTGGCGATGACAAGAGGGAGATCAACATAATGTGGCTCAAGTGGGAGTCAAAACCATGACAGATCGAAATCAAAAAGTAAGAAGAATGTTTAATGCTACAACTGTGGTAAAAAGGACACGTCAAGAAAGATTGTTGGAATCTGAAGAATGGTGGAGAAAAAGCTCATGTTACAACAAAATCTCACGGATGTGTTGCAAGTACTTTTGAAGAAGGTGGCGCACTTTACAATGAAGTAGAAATGGTATCCAATGATAGTAGAAAACATCTAAGTGATGCATGGTTGGTTGATTCTGTAGCAACATGACACATGAACTCTATGAGAGAATGGTTTTGTCATTGTGAACTTGTCTCTATAGGATCGATTTTTCTAGGTAATGATCATGTCTTGAAAATTATTGGGATTGGAGCCATCAAAATAAAGATGTACGATGATACTATTTGCACTGTACAAGATGTTCGACATATTGTGGGAATGAAGAAAAATCTTCTGTCATTTGGACAGTTAGATGACCTCGGATATAAGATTGTTGTTGAAAATGGGGTATTAAAAATGGTGAAAGGAGCAATTTGTTGGAGTTCTACGGCCCCGAGGATCAAATATCAAGCAATAAAAACATGTGCGAATACAACGAGGGAGTTGCGGAATACTCACATCGATCGTTTACAACGCGGCGACGAACAAAAATGAGTTTTTTGCCCTCCTTACTGCTCCGAACGTGAGCTGATGTTGGGCTCATTTTCTCTTCCATTGTTGGTCCTCCATGAAAGCTCCAAGCTTCGTCCAACGATTCCAGCTCTTGGTGGACTTCCCTATCACCTTCGTGTTGGACAGTTATGACCCATAGCGTCACTATTTGTACAGATCATGGTGTTGTTGTACAAATTAACTATGTGACAAGGAGATTGCGCTCTTATCATTTGTGATTAGATCACCTAGATGTATAAATGATAGGAGGTCCTTATGATTAGTTCCTGGATTGAGATGATATGAGACAGTATCAGTCCTCGAAGGATTAATCATTAAATATCCCTAGTCGTAGTATTATCGAGACTGGACATCGATAATGCGGAATAGACTAGTATTGCACTTGTGCGCGTTGTGGAAGCACAATGGCATAGTTCTCATATATTTAAGTATTGGATACTTATGCAAGTGTGATAGGAGGTTGTGTTTACCGATGGTGCGGAAACAGCTTCGCTCTGGATAGACCCATCGGAATTCCATTGGTAGTATGACTATGTGTCTATGGAAGTCCGATATCAGGGTAGGTGTATTTGGTCTTAACCTGAGACTTGCATCGCTAATACTTGCGACAATCGATATGCTTTAGTTTTGGTCGTCCAGGGCTTTAACCGGTTCTGTGTACGCCTCTGCTGGGTATATTGAGAATCGTAGTGTATTGGGTGTGATGTCAAGACGGAAGTATCACTCCAGTCATAGTGGAGATGATGTCACGTAGGATACGGTACTAGTGCTCTTAAGTACTGCAGTCATCGGGATATTATGACTAGGTCATGTATATCCGATAATAGAGACTAGTTACCAGACATCCGACATGTGCTTCGTACGGGGCAGACACATTCCAGCCCCAGGCCTAGCACGTGACAATCCGATACTGGATCGCAATACGCAATACTACGTATACTACGCCTGACATAGATTATATATTCCAGTAAGAATATTTCTGGAGAATTGGGTAGGCACGGTGCTTTGCTAGAAGCCAACCATGTCTTGTAAATCGGTAAGCACGTGGTACGAGGTACGCACGTATTCGGATAATCCGATGACCGTATTTACTGCCAACATATCCAGGGATCTCTTGGGTCGCTTCCCAAAGATTCACCGATGACAGTTGATTTAAATTAGAATTAATCTGGGATTAATTAAGAGAGAGAATTAATCTGGGATTAATTAAGATGGAGAAAATTAATCTGGGATTAATTGAGGTATTATTTAATCTGGGATTAAATGTGTTCGGAAGAGAGAGAACGCGATTAATTTGGAATTAATCGGTAAAATAAATTTAATAGTTAAATTTGATTTTTCTATTTAATTTATTCGTATGGGCTAAAATTAATATCGGATATATTAATATGAATTGGATTTCGTTACGAAATTAAAGTCGGACTTTAATACGAACGAACGAATTAATTCATAAACGACGTTCGTAATATATTTGCGAGGCATCGTCATTTAATTAAATTAGATTTAATTATTTAGCGACGAAAGTTCGTTTAATCGGATTAAACGGAACCGAGCCGCGGCAAATGTTCGTAGAGACATTTTGAGTTTTGAATTCAAAATGGTGGGGCCCACTTCACACATGTGAAGTGGTGGTTGGAAAGTGGTTGGCATTTATGCCAAAACCACTTACTTTCCAACCACTTGGTTTAGGTGAAACCAAATTACCCCAACTACATGGTTTTGGTGAAAAGGGTAAAAACCCTTAAACAAAACCCAAGCCCTCTCTCTTCACACTGTGTAACACAAACTTGGAACAAAAACAAAACCCTAATACAAGACATTTGGGCGTGAACTTCATCCTCCATTCTCTTTGATTTTGTGGCAAAATCAACAAAGCTAGCACTTGGAGAAATCAACTAAGGTGATAGGGAAATACTTCAAGAGTTGGAATCATCACTTAAAGCTTGGATCTTGGAGATCTCTTCTCAAAATTTTAAAGCTCAAATCCGTTCATTGTAAGTATATTCCGCAACTTATTTTGAATCTATGAACACCTTTACATGCTTATTAGATCTTTGGCATGTTCTAGGAACACTAACAATGGTATCAAGAGCCAATTTTAAGCATGAAAATTTTAGGGTTCATGAGACTAAAATTTGGGGCTTTTGTGTTTTGAGCATGATTCCTTCAAATTGATGCTTTGAGCATGCTTAGATTATGTTAACTTAGAGTTATGCATGATTAGATTTGAAACAAATCAAATGAATCAAAATTAAAAATTTTTTACTGGGCCGAATATGCTACTGTCAGGACTGCAGTTTTTTGATTTTTGTAACATGAAATGATGTGTTTAAATGCATGTTTAAATGTTGATTGTTGGTTTGATTGATTAGAATCAAAGTCAATAATGTTTATGTTAAAATCAAAGAGCATGTTGAGCATGAAATGATGATTTTGGATTCAATTTGTGTTGAGCATGAAATGATGTGTTTTGGCTTCAATTTGTGTTGAGCATGAATTGATGGATTAAGCATGATTAATTAAGTTAATTGGTATTTTGGAAATATTGAGTTTAATTAATTAATCATGGCTAATACACTTTAATTAAAGTAATTGTGATATTTGGAATATTATAATTATGTTAATAAGCCTTTAATTATGAATTGGGCTAAAAGTGTGTATTTGGGCTTAATGGGCTTGGTTTGACTAAGTTTGGTTTTGGACTTTTGGATTGGATCCAATTGGGCCCAAAACCAATTCCATAAAGTCCAAATACATCACTTGGCCCTTTAAAGAATTTAATTGGGCCTAATGGGCCTAAATTAATTTGTAGGCAATAGGGTGATTCCTATTGGGCCTTGGCATTTTGGGTTTGACCATTATGGCCAAAGCCCATGCCTTAAGAATTAATTAAAAGCCCATTGGACTTTAATTAAAATGACATTGGATGTTATTGGGCCTTTGAGACCCATTAAGATTGGATTTGGAATCCAAGTCTTTAAGGCTTATAAGTAAGTGTAAATATTTAATTTGGAATTAAATTGGAATTAGTATTGAATACAAATAAATTGGATTTAAAGTTGTAGTTCAATATAATTCAAGAATACTTACTTTGAGTATTTATTCTTAAACGAGTTTGACTCGCGCAAATCAAATCGTTGTTTGAACATTGGATGGTCATTAATTCAAAGATTAATTAATTGGATTAGATTGATTGAATAACATGATTTGTATGAATACATGAATGTGTTGTATGAATAATGTATATCGGATGGATATTAGAAGGGCAAGGGCAGTTTTGGAAATTGTTGTAATAAGTTTAGAATTTATTAAATTGGACCTACGTGTCCAGCCTTTTATCTCCTTCTCATTGTATTTCTCTTCTCACCTATTCCCCTCAATGTAAATGAGGTTTCTTTATTGTATTTTGTAATTGGGTAGAAGTTAGAATAGTTCTAGCCGGGGAGAGGAAAATGAGTGATTTGTTCTAGGAACAATTTGTGAGATATCCATCCGCATATCATTATTAATTTATTTATTTATACGCGCTTTATTATGTATTTAGAATGCATGTTTAAGGGTGTATGATGATGAGACCTAACAAAGATAATAAATTGGTTGCCAATTTGCACGCGAAAAAACCTCAAAAATATTAAGCGTTTTTCCTTCCGTTGAGTGATTCTTACTCAAGATCCAAAGTTGGCATTGGTTTGTTGGCCAAAGTCAAGACCTTTGTCAATTGCGGATGTGTTTGAATCATGAGAGTTTTGTTCCATATCGGTGTCTTGTCCAAGTTGTGATTTGTTGGCCAAAGTCAAGATCACTTCTTGTCCATCGACATTGATTACGAAGCTTTCCATGTCAATGGGTTCCGCTTAACTGGGATCATTAAGTTTGTTGTGCCAAAGCCAAGGCTTAGTTGATTCAGAGGAAAAAGGTTAGGTAATATATTTGATATATTGGCATATATAAGATATATGTTTCGGACTTGGACTTGGATGTCCACCTACTGGATCTAGGAATTGGATGAGATCCAATTGATCTTAGAGATCTACCTAGTTAAGTATCATACAATTTGTTGGCCAAAGTCAAGATTGTGTGTTATTTAACGGGATCCTAGCCCACTAGGAAACTAGGTTTCCCGAGTACTCACAGAGGGTTAGAGGCTCGCCGAAAAATAGTGGGAGGCAAGTATTAGATTTGCAATATTCGTTTAGTTACTTGCCATACGCGCTCAATCAAATATCATTCGTCAAATATTTAGTTGGACTAATATTTAATAGTTGTTTTAATTAAACAGTTGGACTGTATTCAAACTACTTCATTATAGTTGATTATATAATTGGATTATAGTAATCAATATATTTGAATTTTACCGTCATTTATAGTTGATTATATAATTGGATTATAGTAATCAATATATTTGGATTTTACCGATCATTTATAATGATTATATAATTGGATTATAGTAATCAATATATATTGATTTTATTTCCAATAAAATTGTAATAAGTTATATAGTTAGACTATAGTAATCATTACATTAGATTGTACCTGAAATCGTTGATTAAATAGTTGGACTATTAGAATCAAGATTAAATTGAAAGATTAATGTTTAAAACATTATCCTAGGGAAAATGTGTTTAAACGACTTTAATTTTCAAATTGGGAATAAATTTCAGGATAGTCCTGAAACTAAGAAGTTACTTTATTTGATAAAATAACATCTTAGGCCTAAGCCCGGAGTTAAGCAAATAGTAGAGCATGATCTTTGGAAGATTCATGTGATGATAACTTTAATGCTTAATCCATTATGCTTGCCATAAAGACTCCTTAATTTCCTAATCAGAACTAAGGATTAGATCCTTAAAGTATGATGAAGAAATTGAAGGATCTTCATAATCTATTCTTAGATCTTAGAAGTATTAAATTGCAATTAATAACTCTTGGAGAGTTAATGGCCATTCTCAAGGAGACAAAGCCAAAGTTTGCAATAAGGCAAGTAGCGCAAGGCGCATCTTACTTCATATTCTAGAAGGCCAAGGCTTGGCCAAAGACTTCTGGAATGTGAAAAGGGCAAAGGCAAAATCATTATAATCTTCTAGGAAGATAAATGACATATCCCAAGATGTCTGCCTAAATTGTGGCAAACGGGGTCATTGAAGCATGACGACTGCCGTATGGACAAAGCAGACATGAAGGAATTGAAGACGAGCAAGGCTCTGACTTCAAATATGTTTGTCATAAATATGTTCACTACTAGTATTAAAATTGGATTTTAAATACTTAGTGTGATACATAAATATGCATTGATGTGCAGAATCTGCTGTGAGCAGGATACTGACTTCAGATGAGATTAATCTGCGAATATGAAACGGGACGACAGTCGCTGTTTCAACCGTAGATACCTAAGTTTAGGAACTACCATTTGGGTGTGTACTTAAATTAGGAAACTGTTATAATGTAACTAGTTTGACTAGAAACATTATCTCTATATCGAGTATAACTCGTTGCGAGTATACCTTTATATTCTAGAACACTAAAGTGTTTTATTTATATAAAGATGATATTGAGATAAACACATTAGATGTGAATAACAGTATTTATATATTTGAATATAAATAAATCTCAAACATATAACATGACAAACAAGTAGCTCAAACTGATTTGATCAGATGAGACTTATTTGTGGCAGTGTTGTCTGGGACACATTAAACAAGACTCGTATATCCACACTTTTGAAGAGTGGATACTAGGACGGATTTGATTCCATTCAAATGATGTCTACGAATCTAGTTTATTAGGTAAAGTACCTAAAACACCTTTACTTGGTAAAAGTGTAAGTGCCACCGATCTATTAGCCCTTGTTCATAGTGACGTAAGTGGGCCCATGTCTAGCTAGGCTAGAGGTGGATATGAATATTTCGTGACCTTTACGGATGTGGCATCGCGTTATGGTTGTGTTTCTTTTGAAAACACAAATCAGAAACTTTTAGAGTTTCGACACGAAATAGACGAACAGATCGGCTAAAGTATTAAAACATCACGGTTTGACCATGATGAAAATACTTAAGCAATAAGTTTCTCAAATACTTGAAAGAGTATAGTATTCTTTCAATGAGGACTCCTCCCGGAACACGTCAATTTGACGGTGTGTCCGAACGGAGAAACCAAATTTTGTTGGACATGATAAGGTTAATCATGAGTCGCTCTGAGCTACCATTTTCCTTCAAAGGATAAGCATTAACAGTGCAATACTTATTTTGAATAAGGTTCCATGAAAATCTGTTTGACAGATTTCATATTAGATATGAACAGGAAAGAAACTGGTTTTCTCACTCCTGAAGATTTGGGATGCTGGGCATATGTTTGGATGATACCAAACTAGAACCCAAATTGGATAAGTGCCAATTGTAGGTTATCCTAGGGAAACCAAAGTATAGTACTTATACAACTCACTTGAGAACAATGTAATTGTTGCTCACCATGCGGTTTTCCTAAGAGGAATACCGATATGCAGTGGTAAGTGGGAGGATAGTAAAACTCGATGAAAAATCGGAGTTATACTGTTCAAGGCACCAAGTCCTTAATGGAACACAAACAGTTCATCAAGGATGAAACTGTACCAGTAATCTTCGAATACACAAGAACCGCGTAGGTCGGAGAGAGTCAGAAAACAACCTGGGTATGGGTTTCTGATCTCACCTCATAAAGATGTCAATCTTATTGAGGAATACGAACTGACTACGTATGAGGAAGTGATACAAGGTATCGACTCCCTATTATGGCAAAGTGCCATGAGTCCGAAATGGATTCCATGTATATCAACTATGTTTGGACACTAGTTGTTGTACCGCAAGGCATTGTGCCTATTGGTACTATATAAGTCTTCAAGGAAGACATACATGGATGGCAACATACCAACGTACTAAGCTAGGCTTGTAGCGGAAAGGTATCGTTATCAACATTGTGTTGATTACAACGAAATCTTTTACCTTGTTGCCACGTTAAATCCATTGGGATAATGCTTGCTGATGCTGCATGTTTCATTCATGAAATATGGCAGCTGAACGTCAAAATCGCTTTCCTTAAAAGGAAACCTTTTGGAGGATGTTTATAACATCCTGACGGTTTTGTCGTACCAAAACTAGCAAACAAGGTTTGCAGGTTATTCGATCCATGTTTGGATTGAAGCAAGCATTAGGTTCTTGGAACTATCGTTTTGATGTAATCATAATGGTGTATGATTTGATTCAAAACGAATATGATTCTTGTGTATATAAGGAGGTTAGTGGGAGCGCACTGACAATGATGTCCTAAATAATGATGATATGTCATTTCTTGGAAATGATATTCCCATATTACAATCGGTGAAAGCTTGGCTTTCATGAAAATTCTCCGTAGAATTCTTGGGAGAAACAACCTTTATTCTAGGAATAAAGATCTACTGAGATAGATTTAAAGTTGTTAACACTCTCTGAGAACTCGTACATTGAAAAATGTACGTGACCTGGTGTCTCATACGCTTTGAGCATATGGAGTCACAAACAGGTCAATCTAAGTGATAGTCACTGGATTGATATTAAGAACATCCGTTAGTATCTTAGAGAACTAAGGATGATGTCTTAAACTATGGAGATTGGGAACTTGAAGTGACTGGGATCACTGCTGCAAGTTTCCTAACCGATAAACGACTAAAGTCAACACGGTACTATACAGTTTGAATAACGAACAGTGAGCTGGAAATCTTCCAAGCAAGATGCTGTTACCGAATAAACAAATGCGGGTTATTGCTGCGGCTGAGGCAGCAATAGAAGCCATCTGGGTCATTAACAAATCTAATTAGATTAGATATAGTTCTGTTAGCAGCTGAGCTAGGCTACAACGCAGAATAAAGAATTAATGGTCTCATCAACGATCCAGATATATACTTCGACTATTCATCTGATTCGTTCGGATCATACATCGTGGCGATGTGATGATCGAATAAATTGCATCAGACGATAATCATACAAATCCGCTGACGAAAGCCTTTCCTCAGCAGTTTGAGCGAACCGTACATAGTTCGGGTGTAAGACACTCGAGTGACTGGCTATAGGCCAAGTGGGAGATTGTTGGACAGTTATGACCCATAGCGTCACTATTTGTACAGATCATGGTGTTGTTGTACAAATTAACTATGTGACAAGGAGATTGCGCTCTTATCATTTGTGATTAGATCACCTAGATGTATAAATGATAGGAGGTCCCTATGATTAGTTCCTGGATTGAGATGATATGAGACAGTATCAGTCCTCGAAGGATTAATCATTAAATATCCCTAGTCGTAGTATTATCGAGACTGGACATCGATAATGCGGAATAGACTAGTATTACACTTGTGCGCGTTGTGGGAGCACAACGGCATAGTTCTCATATATTTGGGTATTGGATACTTATGCAAGTGTGATAGGAGGTTGTGTTTACCGATGGTACGGAAACAGCTTCGCTCTGGATAGACCCCTCGGAATTCCATTGGTAGTATGACTATGTGTCTATGGAAGTCCGATATCAGGGTAGGTGTATTTGGTCTTAACCTGAGACTTGCATCGCTAATACTTGCGACAATCGATATGCTTTAGTTTTGGTCGTCCAGGGCTTTAACCGGTTCTGTGTACGCCTCTGCTGGGTATATTGAGAATCGTAGTGTATTGGGTGTGATGTCAAGACGGAAGTATCACTCCAGTCATAGTGGAGATGATGTCACGTAGGATACGGTACTAGTGCTCTTAAGTACTGCAGTCATCGGGATATTGTGACTAGGTCATGTATATCCGATAATAGAGACTAGTTACAGACATCCGACATGTGCTTCGTATGGGGCAGACACAGTTCCAGCCCCAGGCCTAGCACGTGACATCCGATACTGGATCGCAATACGCAATACTACGTATACTACGCCTGACATAGATTATATATTCCAGTAAGAATATTTCTGGAGAATTGCGTAGGCACGCTGCTTTGCTAGAAGCCAACCATGTCTTGTAAATCGGTAAGCACGTGGTACGAGGTACGCACGTATTCGGATAATCCGATGACCGTATTTACTGCCAACATATCCAGGGATCTCTTGGGTCGCTTCCCAAAGATTCACCGATGACAGTTGATTTAAATTAGAATTAATCTGGGATTAATTAAGAGAGAGAATTAATCTGGGATTAATTAAGATGGAGAAAATTAATCTGGGATTAATTGAGGTATTATTTAATCTGGGATTAAATGTGTTCGGAAGAGAGAGAACGTGATTAATTTGGAATTAATCGGTAAAATAAATTTAATAGTTAAATTTGATTTTTCTATTTAATCTATTCGTATGGGCTAAAATTAATATATCGGATATATTAATATGAATTGGATTTCGTTACGAAATTAAAGTCGGACTTTAATACGAACGAACGAATTAATTCATAAACGACGTTCGTAATATATTTGCGAGGCATCGTCATTTAATTAAATTAGATTTAATTATTTAGCGACGAAAGTTCGTTTAATCGGATTAAACGGAACCGAGCCGCGACAAATGTTCGTAGAGACATTTTGAGTTTTGAATTCAAAATGGTGGGGCCCACTTCACACATGTGAAGTGGTGGTTGGAAAGTGGTTGGCATTTATGCCAAAACCACTTACTTTCCAACCACTTGGTTTAGGTGAAACCAAATTACCCCAACTACATGGTTTTGGTGAAAAGGGTAAAAACCTTAAACAAAACCCAAGCCCTCTCTCTTCACACTTGTGTAACACAATACTTGGAACAAAACACAAACCCTAATACAAGGCATTTGGGCGTGAACTTCATTCCTCCATTCTCTTTGATTTTGTGGCAAAATCAACAAAGCTAGCACTTGGAGAAATCAACTAAGGTGATAGGGAAACTACTTCAAGAGTTGGAATCATCACTTAAAGCTTGAATCTTGGAGATCTCTTCTCAAAATTTTAAAGCTCAAATCCGTTCATTGTAAGTATATTCCGCAACTTATTTTGAATTTATGAACACCTTTACATGCTTATTAGATCTTTGGCATGTTCTAGGAACACTAACACTTCGCATGTCTCTCGGAGTGCTAGCCTTGATGATTTGCTGCAAATCATCACACTTTGCTTCCCATTTGTCTCACGGTTTTTCCAGAAAACAGAACAAGACACCCAAAATGGGCGTGTAGATGAAGAGAGGAAAAAGAGGAGAGTTGTTTGAGTTGTTTCTAATTTGTGTATCTTATACACAAATGTGAATTTCAAATTCATTTACAATGAATTTGGCTTTCCAAAAGTCAAGCAATAAATGCTTTCCATCAACTCACATCAAGTCACATCACTCAATCAATCAAGTGACAAGTTGTCACATCACTCAAAATGACTAATGATTTGACTATTGATGCGACTAGCGATTTGACGCTTGATTTGACTTGCGTGCCGTACTCGAATTCGAAATGTGAATGCGCTCGCAAACAATCTCGGGCTCGGGTTCGCTAATTCCAAATTAAGAATTTTCCGTTGCGACGTAATTAAATGATTATGTCTAGCGAAATCACTATTCACGTCGCTAACAAATTAATTCTAAATTAATTCGTTCGCTCGAATTAAAATCAAATTTTAATTCCGCGTCGAAATCCAATTTCGTTTAATATATCGAATATATTAATTCTATCGATTAATTCCAAATTAATCGTTATCTCTCTTTAAATGATATTTTATCCCAGATAAAATATCTCCGCAATTAATCCCAGATTAATTTTTCTCTCTCATCTAATTAATCCCAGATTAATTAAAGTGCGAGTCATACGTCATCGGTGAATCTTCGGGAAGCGACCCATGAGATCCCCGTATATGTTGGCAGTAAATTCGGTCGTCGGACTATCCGAACACGTAAGTACCTAATACTACGTTAATACCGATTTACAAGACAAGGTTGGCTTCTAGCAAAGCGCCATGCCTACCCAATTCTCTAGAAATATCCTTACAGGAATATAAGGATCTATATCAGGCGTAGTATACGTACTATTGCGTATTTCGATCCAGTATCGGATGATCACATGCAAGGCCTGAGGCTGGTACAATGTCTGCCCCGTACGAAGCATATGTCGGATTACGAGCAACTAGTCTCTTTATTATCGGATAATCATGACCAAGTCATATTATCCCGATGATTGCAACCCTTTAGAGAACCAGTTCTGTATCCCTATGCGATCATCAACTCCATATGACTGGAGTGACACTTCCGTCTTGACATCACACCCAACACACTACGATTCTCAATATACCCAGCTGAGGCATACACAGAACCAGTTAAAGCCCTAGACGACCACAACCAAAGTATATTGATTGTCGCAAGTATTAGCGGTGCAAGTCTCAGGTTAAGACCAAATACACCTACCCTGATTTCGGACTTCCATAGACACATAGTCATACTACCAATGGAATTCCGAGGGGGTCTATCCAGAGCGAAGCTGTTTCCCGTACCATCGGTAAAATACAACCTTCTATTACACTTGCATGAGTATCCTATACCCAAATATATGAGAACTATGCCGTTATGCCCTCACAACGCGGACAAGTGTAATACTAGTCTTTTACGTATTTATCGATGTCCAATCTCGATAATACTCTGACTAGGGATATTTAATGATTTATCCTTCGTGGACTGATACTGTCTCATATCATTCTCAATCCAGGAACAAATCATAAGGACCTACTGTCATTTATATATCTTGGTGATCTAATCACAAATGATAAGAGTGCAATCTCCTTTGTCATATAGTTAATTTGTACAACAACACCATGATCTGTATAAATAGTGATGATATGGGTCATAATTGTCCAACACACTTACTGTCTTGAAAGCTGAAAAGATCTCAGCAAACTTATATATGCTCTTGGAAGACTCGATTCAGGAAGCAGTTGCATCAGTAACATCACTGGATTCTGGAGATGAAGCTTCTATGCTAGCACCGGAAACTATGCCATATGTCAGAATAAGGTATGGAGATTATCGTCAATCAAAAGCTACTCTCAGGCTTGAAAGCAGTTAGGTTATAATTTTTGTGAACATTGTGTTACAAGTAAGCAAAACAGATTAAAATTCAATAAGTCAAGTGTTCGGAGTAAAAATATTTTAGAGTTGATTCACTCTAATGTTTGGGAAACACCGGTTCAATCTCTGAGGAAAACAAAATATTTTGTATCATTTATTGACGATTTTTCTAAAAGATATTGGGTGTACCCGATCAAAAATAAGTCAGATGTGATGCCAATTTTCAGAATCTTCAAAGCAGAAATTGAAGTAGAAACATGAAAAAGAATCAAATGTTTAAGGACAGATAATGGAGGAGAATATTGCAGTAAGAATTTTGATGCATATTGTCAGCAAGAAGGCATCAAAAGGCAGATTACTACACCATATACTCCTCAATAAAATGAGGTGGCAAAAAGGATGAATAGAATGTTGCTGGAAAGAGTAAGAGCTATACTCAGAACATCTAGTCTACCAAAATATTTTTGGGCAGAAGTAGTTCATACAACATGTTATATTGTAAATAGATCTCCATCGGCAGCAAATGATTTGAAGACACTGCTGGAGATATGGAGCGGGAAACCAGCTGATTACTCATCTCTTCACATTTTTGATTGTCTTGTGTACGTGATGTATAACATTCAAGAAAGAACAAAGCTAGATCCAAAATCTATAAAATGTATTTTCTTGGGTTATGCTGATAGAGTAAAGAGATATCGCTTGTGAGATTCCACTACCATAAGATCATCATCAGCAGGGATATAATATTTGCATAAGAACAACTGCAGAAAGAAAGAAATGATAGCACTTCAAAAGAAAATACATAGACTACAACAGTACTGGTGGAAAAATAATACAGAACAAGAAAATTCAGATTCTTTTGAAGTAGCACCAGAGCACGAGGTACCAGAACCAATTGATTTTGAAGCTTCTGAAGTTCGTCGATTAACTCAAGGGAGAAGACCTCTAGGTTGGCACTCATAGTATAATACGAAGAGTAACATTGCATACTGTCTTCTAACAGAGGATGGAGAGCCATCAACTTTCCCTGAAGCTACAAAAGATGTAAATGCATTTTTATGGATGACATCAATGCAAGAAGAAATAGAAGCCTTGCATAGAAATAATACATGAGATCTAGTACCATTACCACATGGAAGAAAATTCATTGGTAATAAATGGGTCTACAAGATCAAGCGAGATAACAATGATCAAGTGGACGACATCGTGCACGATTGGTGGTGAAAGGATATGCTCAGAAAGAAAAGATTGATTTCAACGAGATATTTTCTCCGGTGGTTCGCCTTACAACAGTCAGAGTGATCCTGGCTATGTGTGCTACTTTTGACCTACATATGGAACAGTTGGATGTAAAAACTGAATTTCTTCATGGAGAACTTGAAGAATAAATTTATATGTTTCAACCAGAAGGTTTTGCTGAAATAGGCAAGGAGAACTTGGTTTGCAGATTAAACAAATCTCCATATGGTCTCAAACAGATGCCGAGATGTTGATATAAGAGATTTGATTCCTTCATTATTTGTCTTGGGTACAACAGAATCAGTTCATATCATTGTACATATTACATTAGGTTTGGAAATAATGACTTTATTATTTTGTTGTTGTATGTGGACGACATGTTAGTAGCAGACCCTAATAAAGATTGAGTCCAAGAATTAAAGGCATAATTAGTTAGGGAGTTTGACATGACGGATCTGGGACCAGCAAACACGATTCTGGGGATACAAATACACCGAGATATAAATAACATGAAGATTTGACTTTCTCAGAAAAATTACTTGAAAAAAATCTTACGGCGATTCGACATGGAAGATTGTAAGCCAGTTTCTACCCCACTTCCTGTTAATTTCAAGTTATCCTCTTTAATGTGTCCTAACAATGAAGCCGAGAGGAAGGAGATGTCTCAATATCTTATGCATCAGTAGCGGGAAGCTTAATGTACATCATGATTTGTACAAGACCAGACATTGCATAAGTAGTGGGAGCAGTCAGTCGTTTTATGGCGAATCTTGGTAGAGAGCATTTGAATGCTGTTAAGAGGATCCTTAAATATATCAAATGAACCTCAGAGGCTGCATTATGTTATGGAGGATCAAAATTAGTTTTCAGAGGCTACGCGGATTCAGATTTTGCAGGAGATATTGACAAAAGAAAATCCACTACAGGTTATGTGTTTGTACTTGCAGGAGGAGCAGTGAGTTGGATATCCAAGTTATATAGTGATGTGGCTTTGTCTACAACAGAAGCTGAGTACATGGCAGCTACACAAGCTTGCAAGGAAGCTATTTGGTTTCAAAGGTTATTGGAGGAGTTCAGACACAAACAATGGAAGATTCATTTGTTTTGTGACAGTCAGAGTGCTTTGTATATTGCAAAGAATCTAGCATTTCATTCAAGAACAAAGCATATAAGGGTACAATACTACTTTGTTCGTGAAGTAGTAGAACAAAGCAGTGTGGACTTTGTAGGCAGTGCATTTTTGCATATAAGTCCCTATGATGAGTCTCATTTAGAGGCACTACCTTTTATGTCACGGAAGTCGCGGGAAACGGACGTCGGAAGGGGAAATTCAGAATAAGTATGTCATCAGATTCATTTCACAAGTTCACTATTTTTCGTTCGTGCTGCGTTCGTGACCACGTTCGAACGTCAAGTAGATTGCAGGCATTCGTGTAGCGTTCGAATCGGCGTTCGAACGATGTCGGTATTTCTGGTTTTGCCGCTAGTCTCACACCAAGCCCAATTAGCCCACCCAAGCCCATAAAACACATCCAAATTAAATAAATGCATATTTACACATGGTGAATTAAATAAAATCTAAAAATCATATACCAAAGTTAAAATAATCTCATGCCTAAACAAACAAATGAAATATATCATATTCCCTAATTAAACCAAATCTTGTCCCCAATCAATCTTTTGCTTTCCTTGTAAGACACTAATTGATTATTCCTTTTTGAACAAGATTTAACCCTAGCCTTTGCCTATAAAAAGAAGCCTCCACCACACATCCAATAGGCTAGCACTTTGATACAAACCACAAAAATTCTGCAAGGCATCAACACCCTAGCTCATTCACACAAGAAATCCCCCTAAACCACCGAAAATAGTAACCCCATACAACCTTTAATACCACCAAAACAGCATCCATTAACATCACCAAAACATCAGCCCTTAACATCATCCAAACAACAGCTCAAATACCCCAAAACAGTGGCCTAAAATACCTGAAATAGTGACCAGAAAACGTCACCGAAAGAGCAGCAAAATACAGTAAAAACAACAGCAAAACATGGAGAACGACGACTCAAAACAGTGAGACAACGAACGAGAGCAGTGAACCAGTAAACCAGAGGAGTTGCGGAGCGTTAGCCCTTCCGACGATCGTGTACCGTACGTCTGAGAGGTGATTTAAAAGGTTAGACCTGAGGGCACTTTTTCTATTTATTGTCATTCGTTTTTTAATTGTTTTATATTTCGCATGAGAGTCGTTTGTGGATGCATGCTGTGGGCTTTGAATGAAAGGGAAAATGTGTCGTCTATTGTGGTATATAGGATGGAAACCCAGACGTAAATTCCGTAGCCGAATCCGAATGGACGGTAGTGCGGTCTGTACTTGGGATACAACTCCACGTACCACTTGAGTAAACGGCACATATCTCCCTTTATTTTATCTTGATTGTTTATTATCAGCATCTTATATTTCGCCATTTTACTTTCTGTATGTTGTTTGTTTGTGTGTTGATGATGTGATGCGCATGGACTTAGCATATTGGTCTAAAGGTTTTCCATTTGAGGGAAGAAAAGGCCAAAAGGCTACCTTTACGCCAATACTTTGTCGCGCCGAACAAAGTATGTTTGGTTGGATGTGAGATATGTTCAACCGAGCATACGAAGTCCTATATCGTTGTCTTTATTTTCTATGCATTGTGATGTAACGCGCATGGGCTAACTAGGGTGAATTAAAGGTCCTCTATTCGAGGGAAAATGCCTGAAGGCTACCTTACCACGATGTTTTGCCGCGCTTTTTGTTATGTCATTGACTTTATGCATATCATTGTTCTATTTATGCATGTATTGCATTCTAATGTGTATGGGCTAACTAGGGTGGATTAAAGGTCCTCTATTCGAGGAAAATGCCTGAAGGCTACCTTTATCACGATGTTTTACCGCGCCGGACAAGGTACACCCGATTGAATGGGAACGAGTTCAATCGGGCACACGGGGTCCCACATTGTGGATTTGCTTATTTATGTATGTGTTGCGTCGTCTCTCATGCATCAGGTCTGGTCCCGTTCTAATGCGTTCTCGAACGCTATACGAACGCGAACCTTCTGTTTACCGTTCGAACGCATTTACGAACACTACTAGAACGCAAATGCGTTTTGTTTCATCAGGTCCAGCCCCGTTCGAACGCGTTCTCAAACGCTACATGAGCGCGAACCTTCTGTTTACCGTTCGAACCGTTTGAACGCGTTTACTAACGCTACTCGAACGCACACGTATTTCCTTTGTTTTATCATGCATCAGATATGGTCCCGTTCGAACGCTTTCTCAAACGCTATACGAACACGAACTTTCTGTTTACTGTTCGAACGCGTTTACAAACGCTACTCGAACACAGATGTGTTTTGTTTCATCAGGTCCTGTCCCGTTCGAACGCGTTCTCAAACGCTATACGAATGCGAACCTTCTGTTCACCGTTCGAACGCGTTTTCAAATGCTACACGAACGCGCATACACTGAACTGAGTCCTTTTCATCACATGTCATGCATGATTTTTTCTTAGGTGATTTCTCTTGTATCATGTAATCAATCATACTATTTGTATCCATGCATTTATCTATTTGATGTGTTCATGAGATGGTATTCAAACATGATTAGGCCGTTTCTTAAGCATGATTTAGTCTATTTAGTTGTTCATTTTCAAGCATGATTAGTCATTTATTTTGCGTTTGGAATTTGCATTATGTTTAGGTTGTTCTTTGTTTTCCGCATTATATAATCAAAGTATGTTCATGAGATTGCTGTGTGCTATTGCATGTTCGCCGTTATGATGATTACTTTTATGCATGTGAACTTAAAAGTAGAATACTCTTGGAAATATGTTGCTTGGGCTTGGTTAAATTATTGCACAAATCATTTCATTACAAGTGGCATAAGTAAGAGACCATTATGAACCCAACGGTTTGAGGTCTTCCCTTGCGATGGGTGAGTGCGACCTTAATTCTTTGTCCCGGTTCACACCGGGTGGCGACTCCATTATTCTCCGGTTTAGTTCCCCCGCGGACTATTCCGTACTCCCAACCGGGCCGCGAGCCCGGAACAACATGCGTCGCCCAGTTTCTGTGTCCCACAGACTAATTGAAGGTACACACCAATGAGAACCTTGCAGACGTAATGACCAAGCCTATCAATATAGAAAAGTTTATATGGTGTAGATCCTCTTACGGTTGAGAAGAAACGTAAGCAACTTGAAGACAGCAAAGTAGAATGGATGATGTGGAAACTGATTGATTCTCAATCAAGTTTCCAAGTGGGAGAATTGTTAAAGTCAATAGATATCAAAGCCACTGAAAGTAAAGCCACAGAAAGTTAAGGAAAATATATTAATTATTTTGGGTGGGTCCCACATACTTAAAAAGAAAATAAAAAAAATAGAATTCACTATTTACACAATGAATCTCATGCTTATAAATAGATGTTTCATTTCATTATTTTCTTCATTTCATTCTTAACCAAATCATCTGTATTCTAAGAGAGAAAATATAATTTCTTCTTAAGAGTTTGTGAGATAGTTGTAGTTCTCATATTTTAAGAGAGTGTGAGATTGTTCACTCCTTTGTTTAGAGAAAGATTGTAAAATTCTTTCCATTATAGTGAAATCCTTCTACTTTTGCCCGTGAATGTTTTCCTCACATTGAGGGTTTTAACACGTTAAATTTGTGTCTCATTGCTTTATTTTATTGTTAAGATTTATAGTAGGCTAAGCCTCCTAATTATTATTGTATTGTTATCTGGTAAACAACCTCTCATGAACTAATAATTATTCTCAATTTCACTTTACTTACGTGTCAACTTCAACCCACAATCCCCAAACAACAAATTCATCCATAATCATGATTAAGTTGGTGATGAATTGAGGGATAATGTGGGGGCACCGTTATGGTGGTGTATTAGTTGGCAGAAACCATTTGAAGAGATGTCTTTTCTTTTGACTAACAAATTTTATAGCGACACTCAAGTTGTGTTTTTAGGTATGCCCTCGTTATCGAAATTCAATGACTTGTGTACTTTTTTTGGCCAAACTGTTCTTTACAAATTCGAAACTTTACAGTTTGAAAAAAAAAAAAAAAAAAAAAAAAAAAAAAAAAACAGGCCAAAACACAGCCTGATCCGGATTGGGTCACCGATTCACCGATCGAACTGGTGGGATCAACGATTTTTTAGCTAGTTCGTTGAAATCCGGGTCTAGGGGGTCCCAGGACCAAACCTTGAACTGGGTCCCTGTTCAATCAGTCTGACCGGTCCGATCCGGGTTTTTTTTTTATCATTGTTATGACAATCACATTTGTACGTATTTTGTCAATTAATCATAAAAAAAAATGCCAACTTAAATAAGATTAAAAAACAACGTAACATATGATTTGTTTTTTTGTTTTTTTTGTGCGTGTCTTTTTTGACAAATCATTTTGTTTAGATCTATCCTCAAGGGGCGTGATTTGGTAGTGTAAGACTAAGATCTCACTTTGAGGTCATGAGTTCGAATTCAGGAAGTGCGTTTCTTATAAGAGTCTGAGATAATAAGAAGTTTTACCTACTCTGCTTAAACCTGAAAAATATGATTTGGCGGCGAAATTTTCTAACGATTAAAAAAAAAATTGTTTAGATCTAAACATCAAAGAGTTTGCGACACAATTGAATTATACTTACTTATTGACACCAATTTGATAGAGACTAAATATTTTGGTTGAATAATTATTTGCCTCAAAAAATAATGTCGACAAAAAAAAAAAAAATAGAAATAAAAGTTTTGACAATTTTGTTATGGGGAAAGGAGCAATAATTCAGCTATCTTCTTGATATTTTTCAACAGCCAAATAAAATCCTAAATCATTTTCTGCATGTAACATGATTATTTTAAAAGACAAAAATTAACGAAAGAGATGTCTATATTAGCAACTCGTTTGATAATCAAAACTTCAACCACATCAAATATATGAAAAAGAATGGCATATCTCCATTTATCTCTTGCTAAAAATTAGGTTTGGATTTTAATCTGGTTTAATAACAAATAGGTGCAAAATTAATAAGAAAGAATTTAGAAATATTAGCAACAATTTTTGGAAATGCGAAAGAGGAATAACAATTTTCTGAAGCTCTGTTGACATCATATATTAATCCTATTGACATATGTGTTAAAAAAATTGATGTCATGGAAGGTGAAGATGACAATTTTACCCATGCATTCATCATTAATATGAGATATGTATGTATTTATTTATGAATATTTGAGACCACTTTAATGCTCCTTTTGGCCATGCATAAACTAAATCAATAGTCCTGAAGGGCGTGTCATGATGGTGTAGGATTCAGGATCTCACCTTGAGGTCATGTGTTCGAATCCAGAGAATGCGTTTCTTGTAAGAGTATAGGACAGTCGGAGGTTTTATCTGTTCCGCTTAAGCCCGGAAGGGGTGATTTGGCGGTGTGATTTCTAACGATTTCAAAAAAAAAATCAACAATTAGGGAGTTTAACTATAATATAGTAATTTCATTTTAAACATACCCTTGATAATTGATATGAGTGTCAGGATAGTAGTCATGGATTAAGTGTCTGTTTGATATAATTTTTATTTTAATTAAAATTTTTTTTTAATCTAAAAACCTATTTTAAAATATTTTCATGGTATTTTGTTATGCTTTGATAAGAGTGTTTGAGGATTAAAAAAATATTTTGCCTCTACTAATAAAATTTTAAAATTTGTGATTTTTGAAGTAGAGTTTATAATGTTTTTTTAAAAGGGTTAAATTATCGGACTAGATTACCGTTATTTTATTCACAATATTATTCCATTATTTTCATAACACACATTTAAAAAACTTATTCATTTACAATTTTTAATAAAAAAAGGTCATTTCCATCCAAAATTTTAGTATATAAACAACTTTTTTCTTTTTCTTTTTGAAAGAACAAGATAAACAACTAATCATTCATTAATAAAATATTTTGATTTTGGTTCACATGCACCAGCTTCTACAGAAGCACTTTGCAAAAACATTTTACCAAGTGCATATACACAAATTATTATTTATTTTCGGTTTTTATTCTTATATATACAAATACAACTGTTGATGGTGTTTTCAGGCACTATGTTATTTAAGCAGCACGACATGGGTAAAAAAGGTAATTCACTTCTCAATCAAGATTATTGATGCCGACCCGACCACTAAAGAGTCAACAGTAAGGGGCCGGGAACTTTACGGTTAGTGACCGAGCACTTGAGTTCAAGATGACCGGGCAATTATCAGGTCGACAGCAGCATTCTCAGTACAAAAGACTATTATGACCGACCACATGAAGACCGAGCGTAGGGCAAGACATGTTCGGGAAAATAAGGCATTCTATCCATATGAGATAAGATAATAAGTTATCATACTTTCATGGGGTAAACTAGTAAGTCAATGTCCTAATATGATAAAGGAAGTAAATGTAGTTTTTGACTAGGAATCATTATGGGAAAGGGAAATTGTTTCAACTAGGAAACCCTTGTAAAAGAAGGAATCTGATTTCTGCACTATTATAAATAGGAGGGTAGAGTATGCTTAAGGGAAGGAGAATAAAAAAGAGAACCAATATCATGATCAGAATCACCAAGCTCTGACTTGTAAAACACAAAGAACGGTCTGAGAAGCGCATTTGAATAATAAAAGTATCATCTTGTTTGTGCCCGTGGACGTAGGTCGGATCCAAATCCACCGAACCACGTTAAATCTCATTGTCGATTGGTGTATTATTTGTCTTTTGCTAAGTTTGCTTTTGGTCCCCCATAACCAAACAAATTCACTATTGAGGGAGGATTGTCTCGGGAGTAATATTCTCATATTGCCCTGAGACCAAAATCAGCCGTCAACAACAACCAAACTACATTCATCAATTTTCGGTTTCCTATTTTATTTTGCAAAATGTTTATATTTGAAAATGTCCTCTCCATATTAACAATCGCCACATGTAGAATCAATAACAACGCTACTAATATGTGAACCAATAAATATACCTTCAGTAAAATCAATTACATAAATATTTAATGTTGGAAATTAATTGTTGTTAATTATTTGGTGTTGTTAAATAACAACAATTAGTTTTAATTTCATGTTGGAAATTATTAAGTTAATTATGTGGTGTTGTTAAATAACAACAATTAGTAATGATTTCATTACTAAGTAAACAACAAGAGTTGTTAATCAAATAATTAAGTAACAACAAGAGTTGTTAAGTGACAACAATTAGTAAAATGTTAAATGAGGAACATATGGTACACCCATGATGGTAACATTTTTGGAAGGGTTAGAGAAAGTCATTATGCATCCAAATACATGTGATTACATAGTAATCAATGCATTTGATTAAATAGTAATCAATGATTAATAGTAATCCATGCATGTGAGCTAATAGTGACTTGGTTTCCCTCCTATAAATAAGACCATTTGCTTATTGAGTTAAGCAATCAATTAAGTTTGATTAAGAGGTCTCTACAAGAAGAAAGGCATGCAATTGTGTTGTGATTAACTTAGATTTATTTCAATTAGCATGTAAATAAATCTAGGACTAGTAATACATGTATGGTTAGATCCTAAGAGGACAAACATGTAAATATATTAGGGATTATGTTTCCTAACATTGGTATCAGAGCTTAAATGCTTGTATTCTAGTTGGATTACACAAAAATTGCATGAACATGCATGAAAAATGTTGAAAATGTTTCTGGTTTTTGTTTTTCAAAAATGATTTTCTTCCAACTTTGGGCCAAAATAACTCTATGTAGAAAATTGATAATCTCATGTTCAAATATGTTTTGAAAACTACGTCATGATATCTTCAATTTGGTATATCATTTGCTTAATTTGAATTAAAATTGAGAAAGATATGGACCCTAGAAGTTGGCTAGTTGAATATGTTTTTACCCAGAAAAACACTCTCATGTCATCCGGTGTTTAGAGAAGACGACGACAAGTCGTCCTCTTTTCCTGTACGACAAGTCGTACGAATATAACAGAAACGGACGACATGTCGTCCATGACCATGTCAACCGAAAGGTCGGCTGGTAGTATCAGATGAAAACGACATGTCATACGGCCACAGAACAAGCGGACGACATGTCATCTGCGCGTGGAAGTAAACTGAGGCTGGTCGGCGCGTGAGGGCGAGTGGGAGCCCATGGCCGACGCGTGGAGGCGCGTGAGACACTCATGTGGCGCGTGACTGGCGCATGAATGTGGGACACAGAAACTGGGCGACGCATGCTGTTCCAGGCTCGCGGTCTAGTTGGGAGTACGGAGTAGCCACAAGGGACTAAACCGGAGAATAATGGAGTCGCCACCCGGTGTGAACCGGGAAAATGAGATTTAAGGCCGCACTCACCCCTCGCAAGGGAAGACCTCAAACCGTTGGGTTCGGAATGGTCCCTTACTTATGTCACTTGTAATGAAAGGATTTATGTAATAATTTAATCAAGTTTAAGTAACACTTATTTCCAAGAGTATCATGCTTCTAAATTCACATGTACAAGATAAAACTTACACCTAAATTTACATATGTTTCACATCTAAGATTGCATGCTTGAAAGTACATAAAAGTAGCAACGAACATACAACTTCATTGGCATATTATATTCACGAAAGACACAGGCACACACACTAACCACACAAGCACACATATGAGCACTTTTCCAAGTGGTACGTGGAATTGTATCCCAAGTACAGACTGCACTTCCGTCTATTCGGAATCGGCTACGGAATTTATGTCTGGGTTTCCATCCGATATACCACAAGAAATAATACTCAAATGCTATCATGACATAGATATATGAATTGTAATACGATACGTTGAGCCAGACGAAGGTAAATGATGTAACCAATGAGATAAACATGCTTTTCACTATGATGCGTACAAAGATAAGAATGACTATATGGGATTTCATAATACATGCATGAATGGTATAGTTGGCTTTATGTGAGAGTTGTGAGTGTGTGCGTGAGTGCAAGGGGCTGTCGCATGAAGGGTTCAGTTTAGGGTTTTATGAGGCAGTGAAGTGGCGGAAGGGTTCTTGTGGCCGTGTGGTGTTGAGGGCAGTTGGCGTGAGCTAGGACTGGTGATTTAGGCTGCTGCCGAGAGGGCTAGGGCTGTGATCTGCGTGTGTTTAGTGTGAAGAGGGAATATGGCAGTTAAGGTTGGCTGATTTGTGGCGTGGCTATGCGTGAGGCGTGAAGGGCTGTGAACGTGCATTAAGGCGTGTGGTGTGTGATGTGTGTGTTCTTTGTGCGAAAGAGGGAGGGCTGCTCACGTAGGGAATTATGGCCGTGTTTAGGTGCGTGGGGGCTAGCTGTGTGTTTCAGCTTTGGCTGCTGTGAGCCACTTTGGCGTGAGGTGTGTGAGTGGCTTTCGGTTTATGTGTGAACCGTGTTTTTTTTAGGGAGAGAAGGCAGCCGTGATGTCAATGTGGTTAAGGGTTTTATAGGTTATTTGTTGGCTAGTTAGTGGCTGAAGCAAGGGCTGAGACTATGGGTACACCAATGACAATAGGTCGAGCCAAGACAGGGATAGACGATGCAATCAATAGATGAAAGACACGACAAATATCGTGGTAAAGGTAGCATTTTTAGGCTTTTCTTCCCCAAATGGAGAACCTTTTAATCCAACACAATAAGCCCATGCGCCTTTCGTTACAATGCATACAAAGATAAAGATAACTATATGAAATTTCATATACCCGATTGAACACATCTTACATTCAACCGAGCATATATCAACCCCGCGCGGAAAGTATCATGGTAAAGGATTTTAACCCCTCCAAATGGGACCTTTAATCCGACTTACTAAGCCCATGCGCTCGATCGTATCATGCATACAAAAATAAAGACAATCATATCAAACTTAGTATTTCCGATTGAACATATCTTATATCCAACCGAACACACATCAACCGGCGCGACAAAGCATTGTGGTAAATGATTTTAACCCCTCCAAATAGGGGACCTTTAATCCGACTTACTAAGCCCATGCGCTCGATTGTATCATACATACAAAAATAAAGGCAATCACATCAAACTTAGTATGCCCGATTGAACATATCTTATATCCAACCGAACACACATCAACCGGCGCGCAAAGCATTGTGGTAAAGGATTTTAACCCCTCCAAATAGGGGACCTTTAATCCGACTTACTAAGCCCATGCGCTCGATTGTATCATGCATACAAATAATGTGCGGAATTCAAATGACAAAAAATAAATAAATCAAAGCAATGTAAAACAAAAGAAAGTGTCATTTACTCAAGCGGTACGTGGAGTTGTATCCCGAGTACAGATCATACTACCGTCCATTCGGAATCGGCTATGAAATTTATGTCCGAGTTTCCATTCGATATACCGCGAGAGTTGACACATCTCACATTTTATTCCAAAGCCACAACATACAATATCTCATAATCCATGCATATTTATCTACTCAAGGGCCACAACATGCATTTCAACATAACAAACATGTAAGCAATATTCAATAAATAATACAAATAAAACAGAAAACGAATGTGGAAAATACCCTCAGGTCTAAACTTTTATGTCGACTTTCGAACTCACGTTTCACGGCCGTCGGAAGGGCTATCACACCGCAACTTTTCTGGTTCACTGGTTTGCGTTTTACCTCGTTGTTTCGCTGCTCAAGCTACTATTTTGACTCCGTTTTGCTGCTGTTTCCTCGCGGTTTCGCTGTCGTATTACTGGTCACTGTTTCAGGTGTATAGGGGACTGTTTTGAGGGCTAATATGAGTGCAGTTTTTTGGTACTGCAGGGAGGTTTATGGGACTGTTGTTTCGGTGATATAAGGAGGCTTATGGGGCTGTGTTTTTGACGTGCAAAGGGCTAATGTATTGGTGTATTTTCGGTGATGTGAGGGAGGCTTATGGGGCTGTGTTTTTCGGTCAAGTAGGGGAATGAGATGAAGATAAATTTGTTATATTTTTTTGTGTAATATGCGTGAATGGAGAGCTTGGAGAGGGGGTTGGAAATTCTTTGCTTCTTTATTTCTTGTGATGGGCGTAAACTAGGAGAGGGGATGCCTTGGAGAGGTGTGGTTTATATAGAGAATGGCTAGGGCTTCACCCTGTCTCACAAGGAATAGGATTTGGCATTTAATTTGTTAGATTAGGAAGTCAATATTTTTTATTGTTATGATTGATTTTAATTAGGCATGACATCTTTTTTAATTTAGTATGTGATTTTGTTAGTTAAGAAGTTAATATATTTTATTTGTCCAAATTAGGTATGATTATATATTATGTTTTATTAATTGGTAAATGGCTTAAAATATTTTATTAATTCAAATACATTATCTAATTAATATTTAATCTAATATATTTATTAATTTGGGTGTAATTACGGTGATTGGGTGTGTGGGCTTTTGGTTGGTGGGTTTGGTTTGTGTGGACAAGGTGTGTGGGCTTGCGGGGGTTTTTGGGTCAAGGCAAAGGGGCTTACGAGGATTTTGGGCTGAGGTTAGGTGATTTGTGAGTGTTTTGGGCCAGGAATAATTTTTAAAACGGAAAACCAACAAGTAACCCGAAGCTAAACCAGTGAACTTAATCCGAATATGAGTCAATTCTTGACTCCTCCCTTCCGACGTCCGTTTCCCGCGATTTCCGCGACTTAAAAGGTAGTGCCTCCAACTGAGACTCATCATCGGGTTTCACATGTAAAAATGCAATGCCTACAGTCGCCCCCACTTTGATGGGACTTGTGCAGTGTGTGACTTTGAACAATCATATCAAAGTTATGCAATGCATTTTCACTTACCTGGCTCGTCTGCTGGCTTGAGCTGAGTTGGTGCTGCAGTGGACCTCGATCCTGGGACGCATCCCGATAACTGCAACTGACAACGGGGGCACCTCGACCCTGGGTACCTCGACCCAATACCTCTAAAAATAGGGACATCGCCCTCAATATGATGATGTAGTGGGCACCTAGACCCTGGGACGCATCCCGGAACTACAACCGACAACGGGGGCACCTCGACCCTGAGCACCTCGACCCAACACCGCTGACAATAGGGACCTCGCCCTCAAACTGATGATGTAGTGGGCACCTCGACCCTGGGACGCATCCCGGAACTACAACCGACAACGGGGGCACCTCGACCCTGGGCACCTCGACCCCAACACTGTTGACAATAGGGACCTCGCCCTCAAACTGATGATGATGTAGGGCTTCGCCCCCAAACCGATATGGGTCTCGCCCCCTGTGACTTATCCCCAAAAATGAAACTGCGCTGACGCTGTTTGGCTCATTTCTGCTGCTTTCTCTTTTCTTCGAACCTGCGAACACAAAACAAAAACAAACACAGAAAGAATGCAATGTTACGTGTATGCATGAATGATTTTCCTACTCCGTTGGGTTAGGTCTCCTGCCAATTCCCTTGGTGACCGCTCGGTCCTTTCTCCCTCAGGCAAATTACTGTTTCAATCTGTCCACGTTGATCGGCTCGGTGAACTCGTTTCCTTCCAAGTCTGATAACCTCACTGCCCATTTCCCATTACCTTCTATACTATGTAAGGTCCTTCCCAGTTAGGTCTGAATTTTCCTCTCGGATCTGTCGTCGACGGCCTCGACTGCTTAAGTACCAAATCACCCTTTCTGATCCTGGTGGGACGTACTTTCTTGTTGAATGCTCGGGCTAGTCTCTTCTGATACAACTGCATGTGATACAAAGACTTCGTTCTCTTCTCATCCAGCAGTGCTAACTGATCAAACCTCTGTGCGGCCCATTCTGGTTCCAGTAATTCTGCCTCTGCTAAAACCCTCATGGATTGTATTTCTACTTCTACTGGCAATACTGCTTCCATTCCATAGACCAAAGAGTAAGGTGTGGCCCCTGTGCTGTTCTTATTGATGTTCTGTACCCCCACAAATCATACGGTAATTTCTCGGCCCAATCTCTGTAATTTTCTATCATCTTGGCTAAAATCGTCTTTATGGCTTGTTGGCTGCCTCAACTGCCCCATTTGCCTGCGGCTTGTACGGTGATGACTTGTGGTGTCCTATCCCATACCTCTGTAACATTGCCTTCGTCTCCCCTTGAAACTGAACTCTGTTGTCTGTCACTACATGATGCGGCATACCATACCGACAAATGAGGTTCCGAGCTATAAACTTTGCCATCTGTTTTGCTGTAACATTACGGAATGATTCGGCTTCTACCCACTTCGAGAAGTAATCTACTGCCACTACTATGAAGCGATGTCCATTTGATGCATTCGGTCGAATTTCCCCAATCATATCAATCCCCCATGCTGAGAAAGGCCACGGCTCTGACAACCCGTGCAACTTTGTGTGTGGTAAGTGATTCAAATTACCACTTGCTTGACAGTCATGACAGTGCTTTACCATCTTTGCGCAGTCTGTTTCCATGGTTGACCAATAAAAACCTTGTCTCACTATCTTCAGGACAGATTCAACCCGTTCATGTGCGGACCACATACCCCGGCGTGTATTTCTTCCATTACATGCTGGGCTTCTCCTTTCTCAAACACTTCAACTGAATACCGTTTGCTTGCCTCTTGTACAGTTCTTCCCTTTCAAAGTCACATACTGGGAAGCTAACTTCTGAATGGCTATTCTGTCTTTTCTGCTTGCCCCTTCCGGGAGTTCACCATGTTCCAGATACCTCTGAATGTCATAATACCAAGGTTTACCATCGTCGACCTCACTTCCAGAATTCTTTCTATCTCATAAATAGGTCTGCTTGCTGTTGTCAGTATCAATGGCTTCATCACTAACTTTTCTGGATTTTCCCAAGTTGCTGCAAGTGTAGCCAATGCATCTGCCATCTGATTCTCTTCTCTCGGTAAGTGCTGAAACTTACACTCGGGGATAACCTGTGCCAATTTTCTTAGGTGAAAAAGGTAAGGTTTCAACCGTTCTTCTTTCAATTCCCATTCTCCTCGCATCTGCTGGACCACCAACATAGAATCTCCGTAGACTTCCACACTCCCGGCCTTCAAGGCTATCAATGCCGTCAAACCAAAAGCACATGCTTCATACTCGGCCATGTTGTTAGTCACTCTGAATGTCAACCTCTTGGCCAAAGGCAAAGTCTCTCCCTCGGGGGTTACTATCACGATTCCAATTCCGGCTCCCTTGTAATTCACTGCTCCGTCAAAATACATCTTCCATCTCTGAACTGTTATTGCTTGGATCTCTTCATCTAGAAATTCAAACTATACTGATCCCCCTCAACAGGTTGCAATGCCAGAAACTCTGCTACTGCTCGCCCTTTGATCACTTTGGAGGTGAGATACTCAATGTCAAACTCTGTCAGCAATACCAACCATCTGCCCAATTTTCCCACTAGTGAAGGCACCGAATGAAGATACTTCGAGGATTTTCCTTTGCCACTACCTAGATCTTGTATGACTGGAAATAATGTCGTAATTTTCTGGAAGCGCCCATACCATTGCAAGACAGATCTTCTCAACTTCTTGATATCGAGCCTCATACGGATCATCTTTTTACTCAGATAATATACTGCATGTTCTACCTACCCCTGTCTCATCAGCCTGTACCATCATTGCCCCCAGTGCTTCTGATTCTATAGCCAAATACAATACCAAAGGTCTGCCCGGTCTCAGAGGTTTCAATACAAGAGGCTTTACCAATACTCTCTGATTTTGTCGAAGGCTGTCTGACACTGTTCATTCCATCTCACCGGCTGATCTTTTCTCAACAGTTTGAAGATAGGCTCACATACTGATCTCAACTTGCGATGAAACCGACGATGTACTGAATCTTCCCCCCAAGAATGCTCTGACTTCTTTTTTCTGTCTTCGGTGCATGCATTTCTGTGATTGCCTTGATCTTTTCGGAGTCTACCTCTATTCCGCCCATTCCCACTGTATGACCAAGCAATTTCCCTGATGTCACCCCAAACACATATTTCTTGGGATTAAGCCGCATGTTGTATCTGTCAACTCTCTGAAGGAACCTTTCCAGTGCTTCAATATGCCCAACTTTTGTCTCTGATTTCACCATCATGTCATCCACATAAACCTCAATCTCTTTGTGCATCAAGTCGTGGAAAAGTGTAGTGGCCATCCGCTGATAAGTAGCCCCCGCATTCTTAAGCCCAAACGGCATAACTTGGTAACAATAAGTACGCCACTCAGTAACAAATGCAGTCTTATGTTTGTCTTCCTCCATGAGAACCTGATTGTAACCTGAAAATCCATCTGCAAATGATACATGGCAGATAAGCCGCACTATCAACCAGAACATCTATATGCGGCAGAGGAAAATCATCTTTCGGGCAAGCTTGTTGAGATCTCTTAGTCTAACAACACATTCTGACCTTCCCGTCTTTCTTTGGCACCATCACTATATTAGCCAACCACTCATGATACTTTACTACTTCCAGGAACCCCACATCTATCTGTTTCTTAACCTCATCCCTGACTTTCTCAGCCCATTCTGGTCTCATCCGTCGGAGTTTCTGTTTTACTGGCCTCATATTTGGATAAGTTGGTATTGTGTGCTGGGCAATGTTTTCTGTCTACCCCAGGCATGTCCTCATAGGACCAAGAAAACACTTTGGCATATCTGACCAACACTTCTTCTAGTTTCTCTTCTCCTCTCTCTTCGGAGGTTACTGCTTCACTTGCAATCAGGATTTCTTTGGGGTTCTCAAGTGTACCCAACTTAAATGCAGTAGTTCTGGCTGAACTGATGTCAAATATGCTTGATTCGTGCAGAGTAAATGGAAATGACTCAGGCAAGTAAGCAAAAAAAATGTCTTTATTATTGGATAATGCGGAAGTACATTCAAACAAATCAGGAAGGTAAATGTCTTCATCATCTATAGACACTTCTTCCTCTGTAATCAGGTCTTCCTCAGACTTTCATCCTCTCCCAGAGTCAGGCTCTCCAACTTCATTAGTTCTTCCTCCCAATTCTCTTCTTCTTTCTTCACAATTTCTTCAATTCTTCAACTATCAGCTTCTTACCCAACATATCCTGGAAGATCTCAACCCAGGTACCACAATTCCATTAACTTCCACAGTTCAGGCTCCCATTGATATCCTGAAGCTTTCACAAAACACTCCATCAGTTTCAGGCCGTTTTTCTTGACCTTCGGTTTTTCTTCATCAGATTTGTACCCCAAACCTTTCCGAGTAGTCTGTCCTCTGAAATCTGGCAATTTTGAACCTTCACCCGGCTCAAACTTCATTTTTTTTCATGATCCTAGCCACCCTAGGATCCACCCATTCCTCAAAAGTAGCTGACACCTGAAACCTCGTGAAAGGTTGTATCTCCAAGGCAGCCACGACATTATCTACCTCAGCCCGGATAGTAACAACTTCTCCCTCATACGGGAACTTGATCATCTGATGTAAAGTGGAAGGCACGCCCCCAAGTTTGTGAAACCAAGGCCTTCCCAATAACAAGGCAAAAGTGGCTGGGATGTCCAGCACTGTAAACTCAACTTCATCTTCAATAGGGCCTACCTTGACCATAGCCACAAAAGTACCATCGACTCCCCTTTTGCTGTCATCATAAGCCTTAATAGTCATGCTGGAGGGGTCCAAGTATGTTGCTTTCATACCCAATCTCGCCAGAATTTTCAGCGGGCACACATTGATGGACGAGCCGTCATCCACCATCACACATGAAGTTCTCTTGCCCCTCACCTCGGCCCTGATAAATAGAGGCCTATTATGATTTCTCCTCTCTTTCTCCCTCCGCCGGGAGTTCATCCTCAGAAAAAGATATTTGCAAAGCTTCTTTCTGAACTGACCTAACAAACATTGCAGGGTTGGCGTCTTCCGGTACCACAATCTTGCTCAAGGCCTCAACCATGGCCTACCTATGCTCCCGAGATGCACATAACAGTTCCTAGATACTCACTTGTGCTCTAGTCTTCCTCAATTTCCTCAGCACTATATCCCCCTCAGTATTTTCTGCAGTCTCAACCACTTCTCTACCATATGTCAAAACTTCCTTACCCTTTTCTGCCATTTCATTGTAAAAACGACCGCTGCGCGTCATTCCCCTTACTTCTTCCTAATCACTGCTAGAGAAATCAAGCCAAAAGTTTTTTCCCTGCTCAGTCTCATCTTCACTAGTACTATCCCAGATTCCCAGGCAAAAGGCTTGAGGGTGAAAGGATTTTAGGACAAGGTCTTCTGGGAGGCCAGAATTGATCATATAGGCTGGTGGTGGTACGGCACAGTAGTTGGGTAAGGGGTTTCTGTGTGTGTCAGGCTGTTCTGTTTCTGGTCAGGTATTTTCTTGAGTCTATCAGGTCTTGGATTTCATGGCGGAGTCGGGCGCAGTTGTCGGTGTCATGGCCATTCTGTTGGTGAAAGTGACAGTAAAGGCTTAGGTTATAATGTGATGGTGGGGGATTGGGTAATGGTTTGGCTTCTAGGGGTGACAGAAGTCCTTGTCTCTTCAACTTCTCCAATACTTTGGACAATGGCCTACCTACCCAAGTTGGAGAATCTCCGGTTCCGGATAGCGTCAATCTCAGCAAAAACGGGCTTTGTTCCCGATGTCCCCCCAATGGGCCTCCTGTTCAGACCATAGAATTTTCTGTTTTCGGCCTCTT
This sequence comes from Zanthoxylum bungeanum, assembly GCA_019454045.1. NCBI lineage: Eukaryota > Viridiplantae > Streptophyta > Magnoliopsida > Sapindales > Rutaceae > Zanthoxylum > Zanthoxylum bungeanum. The sequence goes on along the minus strand of SKCR01048399.1, from coordinate 85,715 downwards.
CTTCCTCAATATCCATGACAGTTTCCCTCAACTGCCGAAAATAAGTAATCATGGAGGTCATCCTCCTTAGGTTCCCATAGATGGAGGGCTTGGTGCCCTTGATGATCATTTTAATCTGGTTCTTCTCCAAGGGCCTAGTTTGCATTTTCAACAACTGACCCCTCCACTGATCCACATACTCCTTAAAACTCTCCTCTGATTTCTGCTTAACATTCTCCAGATCACGTAGTGACAGATCGATCTCTAGGTCAGTGGCATACTGCTTCAGGAAAGCATCAGCCAACTCCCTCTAATCTTCCTTCACTTTCTTCTCTAAACTGTGGTACCACACCACAGGAGCTCCCTCGAGCGACATTCCAAACATTTTCTGCACTTGGCGCTGAGATAAGCCAACTGAACTCATGACTGATACAAACTGTCGGAGATGCACCCTTGGATCCCCATTCCCGTTAAACTTAGCCATATCAGACATCTTGAACTGTGCCGACAACTGTTCCTCGAAAGTCAGTGTGTCATAATCCAGCAAATCTTCATTCTTACCCCTCATCTTGCGGGTAACTGACTCAACCTGATCCCGAAGTTTCTGTAACTCTGCCTGAGACCCAGATACTCTGCCTGTTGCATACTCTGCCATATCATCATCAAAAGTAGGGATATCATCCCCCAACCCATTCGGAGGCTCCTCACGCCTCACATTCTCAGAATTTCCCCCAGCACGGGGCACAGCCATACCAGCCATATCAGTAGTCAAGGCTTGCAACTGTTCAGTAATCTTGGCGAGACCGTTCTCTAACTGATCCATACGGGATACCTCATTACCGGATACACTCATGACTGTTATTGTTCTTTTAATTAGCCTTGTTCCTTCTCTAACCCAAACGGTATCTATGATGTCTTTTTGAGACATAGAAGGTGTTAACATGACATATGTATGTATGAGGTGCATGAGATGCATGTAATATATATAACATACCAAATCAACTAAAATTTTCAAACAAATCGGCCCGTTATCATTTTATAAGCTTTTGGGCTAACTGTCATATGAGTGAACTCGTCCCAGTTTAAATGGCCCAACGAGTACACATCTTATGGCAATGAGCCCAACTAATTCCAAATGGTAATGTTCCGAACACAATCACAAAGTGGCCCATCAATCACTTAGAAGCCTTTGGCCCAATCGTCATAAAATACGTTCTTGTCCTAGTTTAAATGGCCTAACAAGCCCATATCCCATGACAAATGGTCCAAATGGATCCAAACGGTGATGTTCCCAAACATAAGCATAAAAGAAAGATAATGCAAACATAAAATAATAATTTCTACAGAATGGCCCATCAACATTTCAGAAGCTTTGGGCCTAATGGTCATAAGATACGAACTCGCCCCAGTTTAAATGGCCCAGCAAGTTCGCATTTCTGACAATAGTCCAACTGCATCCAAATGAGGATGGTCCACAAGCACATATTCAAGGAAATAATTGTTACTTTAACCATACAAACCCGGTCTATGGGTGGGTTCGCAAGAGTGTAGACAAAGGCTCTCACCGGCGAAGGATGGCCCACAACTAGGTCTCCCCAAGCACACCATTTTTTTATACACTAAGGTACGTGCCAATGAGCTATGGTGTGTGACTGACTGTCAAATGGATTTCCCGTTGTAGATTCCCCAGAGGGAGGGTGGAGCGAGGCTCTCTTAAGTACCCTAGCCTCTTAGGCTCTTATCACTTGGTGACAGGAATAAACAATGAGTCCTCCAAATTATTCAATCACAATAGGCTAAGGGTAGATGGCCATATAGGTGCCTTCACAGCTTTTCCTTCTAGGAAGGTAGTGAATGAAGAAAGACACCAAACCATTACCTAGCCTCAAGATGCCCTTGATTAAACCTTCATTTTATCCACTATAGACACGGTCAATTAGAACATAAATCCAAACATTACAAGACAATATTTCGGGGCCGATTCTCTATCCCCAGTGGAATCGCCAGACTGTGGGACACAGAAACTGGGTGACACATGCTGTTCCAGGCTTGCGGCCTAGTTGGGAGTACATAGTAGCCACGGGGGACTAAATCGGAGAATAATGGAGTCGCCACTCGGTGTGAACCGGAAAAATGAGATTTAAGGCCGCACTCACCCCTCGCAAGGGAAGACCTCAAACCGTTGGGTTCGGAATGGTCCCTTACTTATGTCACTTGTAATGAAAGGATTTATGTAATAATTTAATCAAGTTTAAGTAACACTTATTTCCAAGAGTATCATGCTTCTAAATTCACATGTACAAGATAAAACTTACACCTAAATTTACATATGTTTCACATCTAAGATTGCATGCTTGAAAGTACATAAAAGTAGCAACGAACATACAACTTCATTGGCATATTATATTCACGAAAGACACAGGCACACACACTAACCACACAAGCACACATATGAGCACTTTTCCAAGTGGTACGTGGAATTGTATCCCAAGTACAGACCGCACTACCGTCCATTCGGAATCGGCTATGGAATTTATGTCTGGGTTTCCATCCGATATACCACAAGAAATAATACTTAAATGCTATCATGACATAGATATATGAATTGAAATACGATACGTTGAGCCAAGACGAAGGTAAATGATATAACCAATGGGATAAATATGCTTTTCACTATGATGCGTACAAAGATAAGAATGACTATATGGGATTTCATAATACATGCATGAATGGTATAGTTGGCTTTATGTGAGAGTTATGAGTGTGTGCGTGAGTGCAAGGGGCTGTCGCATGAAGGGTTCAGTTTAGGGTTTTATGAGGCAGTGAAATGGCGGAAGGGTTCTTGTGGCCGTGTGGTGTTGAGGGCAGTTTGGCGTGAGCTAGGACTGGTGATTTAGGCTGCTGCCGAGAGGGGCTAGGGCTGTGATCTGTGTGTGGTTAGTGTGTGTGGTTAGTGTGTGTGCCTGTGTCTTTCGTGAATATAATATGCCAATGAAGTTGTATGTTCGTTGCTACTTTGATGTACTTTCTAGCATGCAATCTTAGATGTGAAACATATGTAAATTTATGTGTAAGTTTTATCTTGTACATGTGAATTTAGAAGCATGATACTCTTGGAAATAAGTGTTACTTAAACTTGATTAAATTATTACATAAATCCTTTCATTACAAGTGACATAAGTAAGGGACCATTCCGAACCCAACGGTTTGAGGTCTTCCCTTGCGAGGGGTGAGTGCGGCTTTAAATCTTATTTTTCCGGTTCACATCGGGTGGCGACTCCATTATTCTCCGGTTTAGTCCCCCGTGGATACTCCGTACTCCCAACTAGGCCGCGAGCCTGGAACAGCATGCGTCGTCCAGTTTCTGTGTCCCACAGTGAACATCCGTGTTGGCCCGTGTTGGTCATGTATGTATCGGTTTGCTTTGGTAATTCCGATCCGTCATGATTAAATGTCTATTCTTTTTTGCATATTGTAATAATCGGCCATGATAAATTTGTTTTATCATATAAACTTTGTGTTTATGTAAATGAATATCTTTGTGATGTTTATTTTAGTTAATGTAACTTTGTGTTTCATTATATTGATTTTTCTTTGTATTTATTGCAGAAAAATCATGCCGATCAGACAAAAAAACTGCAAAAAGAGTTATGACATCCGCCCACAGTGAAAAATTGAAAGACATGTTGCTAGATCTGGATAAGTATCAGATGAAAGAAGATGATGATATGATTTCGCATATAATCACCTTTAATAACATGTTACAAGAATCTATATGGGAGGGTAATTGGATAGGACAACCGAACAGACTCAGATTGCTACGAAATACTCTCCCGGAAATATGGCCAAAAAGGCTTACTGTTATTTGGAAATTAGTAATTCATACAGAAGAACTACGTGTTCAGTATAACATAGCCATTGAGAGGTTAGCAATTGACTATCTCCGACAAAAGGCAAATAATACTATTTTTCCTTTGATGTCACGGAAACGTTGCAAGGATCCGAAATTTGCTATAGGTTTCCCATGGTTGTCCAAGATCAATTACGAGTTGCCACAAGAATTTAAGGATTCTTATCCTAATACATTTATACGTTGGAACACTAGAACCGGAAAAGTTTTAAGTGTTAGATATTAGTTTTTTCTATGATAAAACTATGTTAATGTTTATGTGTGTAATTGTTTGTTACTTCATGGCATGTAAATATTGTATTTATATGAATGAATGTTTAATGTTGAATTTAATTTATGTAATTAAATCAATGCTTGTCATGTACAATAGTCGCATGATTAAGATGTTCTAAGAATTTATGTAATTTTTATAAAATGATTTTACATGATTGATTATGTTGATAATATTTTTACATTGGGTAATTAGATGATGATTGGACACATAGTGGCCTTTTGACTCTAACCCCATTGAAAAATCTTATTAAACATAATTTATTTCATGATAAAATAAGTCAAAAGTATTAACATTTGTGCATGAATGTCTGTAGAAAATTTGTGTTTTTTTTAATGGCTTCCGCAACAAAGAACATTATTGCTGAACTCAACAAGGGTGAGAAATTGAATGGCGATAATTATGAAATTTTGAGCATGAAAATCCAATATGTGCTAGAAGAACAAGAAGTTCTTGAAACTTTGAAAATGAGCATGGATGAACCTGAACAGGGCACTACGGCCCAACACAGGCGAGACCGAGAGGCTTATGAGGCCTGGAAGAAAAAGAATTCCATTGCCCGTATTACGTTGCTGAGCAGTATGGATAATGACCTAATGAAAGAGTTCAGGAAATATGACATGGCTAAGGACATGTGGTCCACACTAGCTGAAAAGTTTGGTAGTACCTCAATAACCAAACTCAGGTCACTGACAATCAAGTTTGACACATACAAGAAACGTCATGAGTTCACTATGTCAAAACACTTGAGGAAAATGTCAAACATGATTACTGAACTGGCAGATGTTGGACATGTTCTTACAATTGAACAGAAAGTCCAAGCGGTCATTCGTTCTCTTCCAAATAGCTGGGAGCATATGAAGATGCATTTGACCCACAATGAGAGCATCAAAACCTTTGATGATGCTAAACGTCACCTTGAATTAGAAAGCGACCGCCTTGCGGCTGCTAAGTCAAATACTGAAGTGTATATGACAGAAACTAGCAAACCTGGGGGTTTCAAGAAGAAATGAAAATTTCATGGTGGTGGGTTCCAGTTCGGAAAAGAACAAAATTCTTCCAAGCCAGAAAAGAAACAGAAAACCAATCAACATGGGAAAGGAAAACGTCCTACCAAAAAGAAAAACATGGCAAAGGTTAAATGTTTTAACTGTGGTAAGAAAGGTAATTTTGCTCGTGACTGCACTGAGCCTAAAAAGGTGAATACCTTTCGTGCATATTTAAATGAAATATGTGTTTCAAGTTTAATCTTTCTAACTGAATCTAATCCTTTGTGGACTGTAGACTCAGGAGCCACAAACCATGTAGCGAAGGATAGAGATGCCTTCGTGGAATTTCGACGAATTTCACCTGGGGTGAAGTGGATATATGTTGGCAACAACTCACAGGTTGAAGTCAAAGGCATAGGAACATGCAAGTTAGTCATGCATGGTGGAAAAACTTTACTACTACATGATGTATTGTTTGCTCCACAAATTCGTCGAAATTTAGTCTCTGTGTTGGTTTTGGTTAATTTAGGTTTCAATTTGAACTTCCATAAATTTGGTGTTGATTTGTACTTAGGTACAATACACTATGGTTCTGGTTATTTTCTTGATGGTTTTATTGTATTGAATGTTGAGTGCTTCAATCACAATTCCAGTTTTTCGTTTGTTACTTCATCTGTCAGTAATGATAGTGATGTAACTGTGTGGCATGCTAGACTTGGCCACATAGGCCAGCAAAGAATGAACAGATTAGCCAAAGAAGGCTTTCTGGGAAATATTGAGAATGTAGAATTGTCAACCTGTGAATATTGCTTGGCAGGAAAAACTGCGAGAAAACCATTTGGAAAAAGGGACTAGAGCAGAATTTCCATTACAATTAATTCATTTAGATATCCGTGGTCCAATGAATGTCAGGGCAAGGTATGGAGCATCTTATTTCATCACATTTATAGATGATTTTACACGTTTTTGGTTATGTCTATTTGATTGCTCATAAATCCGAAGCATTAGAATGTTTCAAGAAATTTATGAATTTAACAGAAAATCAATTAGACAAGAAAATTAAAGCACTACGCACTGACCGTGGTCGTGAGTACTTATCTGATCACTTCAGAGAATTATGTGATGAAAAAGGAATTAGTCGTCAGTTGACTACTTCTGCTACTCCTCAACAAAATAGTGTTGCGGAAAGAAGAAATAGAACTCTTCTTGAGATAGTTAGGTCTATGATGGCACAAGTAAATTTGCCTATAACCTATTGGGGTGATGCATTATTAACTGCCACATATGTACTTAACCGAGTGCCATCTAAATCTGTGTCCACCACACCATATGAGTTATGGACATGTCGTAAACCAGATATTCACTTTCTAAAACCTTGGGGTTGTGCGGCTTATGTTCATGTGCATTCTCACGAACATGGAAAGTTAGGCCCAAGAGGAAAAAAAGAGTATCTTCATAAGATATTCTGAACAATCAAAATGATATGTTTGCATAGGTGAACATGAAAGTGGAGGCGTGACAGAATTTGAATCACGAGATATCACATTTTTAGAAAATGATTTTCCTAAGCAGGGATAGATAGGTCAAGATTTATCTCTATATGAAACTCCAGATCACATGGATCACATGATTGGTGAACACTCGGGTTTACCTAATTCAAGTGGGAGTGATGAGAGAAATTTGAGAAAACATGATGAATCTATTTCACATGAATCTCAAAATGATGAATTAGTTTCATTTGAGTCTCATTTACGTGATCCGAGTGGGAGTGATGTACATAATCCAAGTGGGAGAATGTGCACGATCCAAATGGGAATAATATCGAAAGTGAGGAATCAGTTCCACCACTAGAATCCCAATTGCGATGTAGTAATCGTATAGGCATTCCTCGACGTCGTTTCGATATCGAAGGAGAAACCTTTATGATTCTACCTCAAGATGGTGAAGAACCTAGAAACATAAAAGAGGCTCTTCAGTGTCCTGCTAAGGAAAAATGGATGAAAGCAATGGAAGATGAAATGGAGTCAATGAGGTCCAACCAAGTTTGGGAATTGGTTGATCTACCCAAAGGACACAAAGCTGTTAAGAACAAATGGGTTCTTAAAATAAAGCGTAATGCCGATGGCAATATCGAAAGATATAAAGCACGACTTGTGGCAAAAGGGTATACGCAACATGAATGAATTGACTACGAAGAGACTTTTTCACCTGTTGTAAGGTTTACCTCAATTCGCTTGATTCTGGCTATAGTAGCAAGTATGGATCTAGAATTACATCAAATTGACGTAAAGACTGCTTTTCTCAATGGAGAACTTGATGAAGAAATCTACATGGAACAACCAGTAGACTCATAAAAGAAAATGAAAAGGAGAAAGTATGTAGACTTTTAAAGTCTATATATGGTCTCAAGCAATCGTCTAGACAATGGTATATACGATTCCACAATACAATCATTTCGAATGATTTCACAATGATAGATGAGGATCATTGTGTGTACACCAAGAGAGATAAAGATAAGTTCATTATCTTATCTTTGTACGTGGATGATATACTTATAGCCGGAAATGATAGGAGTTTGTTTGTAAAACACATTAAAGAATGGTTATCATCTAACTTCGAGATGAAAGATATGGGTGAAGGCTGCATATATTCTTGGGGTTAAGATCTCAAGAAATCGTTCAAAGAATTTATTATCTCTTTCACATGAGTCATATATAAAGAAAATTCTTGAACGCTTCCAAATGCAGGCTTGCAAACCCATTGATACTCCTATCACGAAAACTGAAGCTTTGAGTCGTAGATTGTGTCCTGAAACTCCACAGGAAAAGGAACAAATGAAGAAAGTTCCTTATGCAAATGTAGTTGGAAGTTTAATGTACGCAATGTTGTGTACAAGACCTGATATCTGTTTCGCTGTTGGAATGGTAGTAGATACCAATCCAATCCAGGACTAGCACATTGGAAAGCAGTTAAAAGAATATTTAGGTATCTGAGAGGGACAGCTGATTACTCATTGTGTTATCAAGGAAATGATCTGCAATTGAAGGCTATACTGATGCTGACTGGGGAGGAGATTTAGATGAAAGAAAATCTACCTCCGGTTTTGTTTTCTTGATAAACAATGGTGCCATTTCATGGAAGCAGTAAGAAACAATCTTGTATAGCCTTATCCACAATGGAGGCTGAATTTGTGGCCTTTTCATCAGCAGTACAAGAGGCTGTGTGGTTGAAAAGGTTCTTGGATCATTTGGGTATGTCAAATGAAGCTTCTGGTCCAGTATTAGTTATTCTGGTCCAGTATTAGTTAACTGTGATAGTGAAGCAGCGATAGCCTACACAAAAGACCCAAAATTCCATGTAAAACGAACATATAGATAACCAAATATAACTTTGTGAAAGACATAGTTGCACAAGAAGAGGTAAACATGAAGTACATTTCTACGCAAGAATGGTAGCAGATCCATTGACCAAGCATGTTCCTAGAGATGTCTTTGTTAGACATGTAAAAACTCAGGGATTGCGTAGATGTTAATGTGCTTACATATTATGATATGTATTTTCCCAAATAATGTTTACTAATGTTAATACTCATTGATATTTGTGTTCAATGATTACATGTTATTATGTTGATACATGTTTTAAACAAATATACTATTTGTTAGTATGAGAAGTATGTCGGACAAGTGAATGATTGACCCTCTCACACGGGCAATCGCCTCCATTACTTTGTGTTAATGGGAGATGAGACAAATTTTTAAGCTAATTATCTTAGTGATAATTTAGAGAGCTCAAGCTTGAAAATTAAGTAATGTCGTTATGAGGTCACTTTCTCTATGATATGACCTAAGGTGAATAAGTTCGTTTCACCTTACTTGTCTTAATGTCAGTTATGAGTTAGACATTGTGTTTGTCTGAACTATAATTTGTACGGTATTTTATAAGACATGCGCTCCATGGGAAAAGAGAGAATACCGTAGCACATGTTTTCATACCATGTGTACATTTGCGGCTATTGAGGGTAATACAAGTAAAGATCTCAGTCTTGATATTGTGTGAGACCCTTGAGATTATTTCAATCTCAAATTGTACCCTTTAGACTCTTGTCTGCTTCTTAAAACTTAGATTTGATGATTGCTATCTTGGAATGTTACTGAAGGATCATGAGAGATTCGATCCGAAAGGACATCTCTGGAAAAGCGAATTGAATCAAAGTTGAGAGATTCGAGAAAGGAGAAAGATCATTATATGAGTAATATCACATTAGCTTATATTTACTGGTCGACCAATTATGTTATTCTATGTGATCAAACATCATTGTGAATACAAAATAAATATTACATTTGAAAAGAGATCGATAGAGATTTAATGTGATAAATGATCGAGGATACTGCATACATAATCCACTATGGTTCTATCCATTTTTCGAGCGACTATATATTCCTAACAGATGTATAGCAACTGAGCTCTCGAAGTATGCTGGTCGCACGACACAATTGCAAAGTATAAATTATTCTTGTAGAGATAATAAAAATTGTTGATCCCATCATGTGTGAGTGGGAGATGTTGGAAATTAATTGTTGTTAATTATTTGGTGTTGTTAAATAACAACAATTAGTAATAATTTCATGTTGGAAATTATTAAGTTAATTATGTGGTGTTGTTAAATAACAACAATTAGTAATGATTTCAATACTAAGTAAACAACAAGAGTTGTTAATCAAATAATTAAGTAACAACAAGAGTTGTTAAGTGACAACAAGAGTTGTTAAGTGACAACAATTAGTAAAATGTTAAATGGGGAACATATGGTACACCCATGATGGTAACATTTTTGGAAGGGTTAGTTAGAGAAAGTCATTATGCATCCAAATACATGTGATTACATAGTAATCAATGCATTTGATTAAATAGTAATCAATGATTAATAGTAATCCATGCATGTGAGCTAATAGTGACTTGGTTTCCCTCCTATAAATAAGACCATTTGCTTATTGAGTTAAGCAATCAATTAAGTTTGATTAAGAGGTCTCTACAAGAAGAAAGGTATGCAATTGTGTTGTGATTAAACTTAGATTTATTTCAATTAACATGTAAATAAATCTAGGACTAGTAATACATGTATGGTTAGATCCTAAGAGGACAAACATGTAAATATATTAGGGATTATGTTTCCTAACATTTAATTTATAAAAGTTTGAATGGAAGCTCGAATCCTCTATCTCTATGATCCAAAGTAGCAAGTCTTTTATCTTTTCGAGGTTAAATTTTGTTACCATAAGTTATTAAATTTGATCTTAAATCTTTTCATTTTTTCCATCCGTTTATTTTGAAACGGGATTTAAAAATATTTTTTTGTTTCATTTTTTAAAAATAGGACAGAAGGTGATAAAAAAATATCCCAAAAATTTAAACGGAATTATATTTTAATAAGATGAGATAAAATTTAATAACTCATGATGAAATTTAACGAGGTGCTAGATGACACAAAATTTTTATCAAAAAAAAAAAAAAATGGTCCCATTATCATCTCTACTGGAAACTTGATTCCTTGAATAAAATAAATGGAGTCAAATAAAAACACTCATATAATTATAAAACGATGCTTAAATTTAAGTACATATGTCTGCACGTACCAACCAGATTACAGTTGGGGGATCCCACCGGTTGAATCAGATTCTACTGTCAATTACGTCGTTCAATCACAAGGTAAAAATAAAAAGAAATAATTGTAATAAATAAATAATAATAATGATAAATATACATCATAATACACATAAAAATATACATAATTAAAAAGAAAAAAAAAAAATTTTTATAATATAGTGATAGTATTTTTGTATTATAGTAAATAATATTTTATTTTTAATATTTATATATACGTATCATTATTGAGTAAAAAAAAAAAAAAAACTACCTCAATATAGAATTCCTATATCAAAACAACTCATTGAGCCGTAGAAAGACTATCGTATCATATTCTCTTTCTAGAGAAATTTATATATGACGGAATTAATATATTTGGTTAATGAATATATGATATATGGTAACTAATACTTTGATTAATTTTAATTTAAAATATATATATATTAAAATATTAATGAGGAGGGTACAATTAGAGAGACACTTATATAGAATTGTCCTTATAAAACTATCAAATCGACCAATGATATACATTATTAATTAATTGAATTATCTTATAAAAACAATCCCTATATAAATTTTTAACAATTGTCCCTGTCCCCATAACTATAAGTGTTTCTCCTCACCACGCTCTCTCACTGCATGCAATTGGGTTCTGATTGGTCGGTGTATTACACGCGCTTAGAAAGAGAATGAGGTACAAAATTACAAGGTGTAGTTTTGTAAGCTTCTTGGAGTGATCACTGAAACTGAGTTTGTGACTAATCACAAAAGTTGGAAATTTAATTATCAGATTACTCTATCCGAATTTAAATAAAACAAATAAAATCATTGATTATTTCAATTTTTTATAAAAAATATATCATTTAAATTTGAATTTAAGAATTAACAATCAAATTTTAAACCCTTAACCAACAAAAACTTTCTCAGTTCCCAAGAGAAAAATAGAAAAAAGTGGATGTGATTTTTGGCTAAAATGCGCAGATTCTATGGTGATCTAAAGCTTCTTCTGCTATGCCCCCTTTTCGATTGTAACCTGCTACATTTGGCGCATTTTAGCCTAACCCCCAATCCCCAGAAACCCCTACTAATCCTAGAGAGAGAGAGAAAATAAATAAAGATCATAATTTATAGTGTCACTTTTTTGTTAGCTTTGTTTGTTGGGTGTTTTTTTTTTTTTTTTGGGTAAGCTTAATCATTTTTTCTTAACTGGCAATCATTATTATCTTTTGTTCATCTCCACTTTAGTGTACTATTTGTTTTGTTTTTCATTTTCTTGTTTTTCTTGAGGTTTCAGATCTGAGGAAGCTGCTAATAAAAGCTTAATGTTGTTGTTTCAAGTAAAAATGTATCTTGGATTCTTTTTGACTTTATAAACAACAGCTACAACAACCAGAACCCATTTGCTTTCTTTTTCTTTTATACACTCTATTCTATTCTAGTCTTTCTTTGTTGCTTCACTTTGTGTTTCCAAGAAGTAACAAACCCACCAACCCTGCGCAAAAGAAGAAAGATCTTTATTTATTTCTTGAATTCCAAGAGAGAAAGGGAGAGAGATCAAGTAGAAAAATGCTGGCTTTTGGGAGTGCTAATTGCAGTGTCCGTACAAGCACTAGTTGCAGTGCTTTACTCAGAGAGCTTGAGGTCTTTTTTATTTTCTTGGACGTTCCTGCTTCTTCTTTGCTGTGAATTTCTTCTTATAATGATTGATAGTCAGGTCTTTGAGAAAGTTTAATTTTTTTAATTTTTTTGGGTATGTATATTAAAAAGCAAAAAAGCATTCATTGTTTGACTTACATGTTTGATATCATTATGGGTTTAGTCTAAGTCTACCTATGAAATGAATTAGTCTTTCTTTTAGGTTATAGGGTCTTTGAGAACTGATCTGCATGATGTTCACTTCAATTTAAAACTTTTCTTACTCTTTTTTCATTGTTTGTAATTTGTTCAAATTTCTTGAATTTTTGATAAATACTGTTGCTACTCCACATATTCTGGTTTCCTTTTTGGGCTTTGTCAGGGAGATAATGCCCCCTTCCATGGTGAAATTAGTCTCTGTTCAGGTTAATCAATGATCTGTGGTTTGGTTTTTAAGGGTTTGTTTCCTGTTTTAGTTTAATGGGTTCCGGAAAATGAGCCTTGCTTTGTTCAGATTTTCGTGTAATATTCTCTAGTTAATAAAATGTAATTTTGCTGTTACATCATTGTATTGTAAGCCTATTTACAGTAAATTGAAGATAATATAATCAGGAGTTAGTATTTGCTTTTGCTATATCATTGTAAGCCTATTTGTATAGTTGAAGATAATATAATCGTAAAGCCTTTTAAACTGGGCTTTTTTTAATTGTTATGTGACTATGTGAGCAGCAAATATGGAATGACATTGGTGAGAGTGATGCGGAAAAAGACCACATGCTGATGGAGTTGGAGAGAGAATGCTTAGAAGTTTATCGGAGAAAGGTTGAGGAAGCTGCCAATGCTAAGGCACGTCTTCATCAAACTGTTGCAGCAAAGGAAGCTGAGTTTGCAACACTCACGGCTGCTCTTGGGGAACTTAATATTCACTCACCGGTAAAATGAAGTTCCTGGCTCTAAATTATCAGAGATCCATGTTTTTGCTTTGTTGTCATCTTGTCTCACTCTTGCTTCGATATCTTCCATTTGTGTTCCTTTTGGTTTCGTATTCGTATGGAGTTTTCTTTATTCTGCTGTTAGAATCCCATGTACAGTGATTCATTGGTGATATATGTGATACTACCAATTTCACTGTTGGAGGTCAAACTCATATCTTATGCTATCACTTGCTCACATGATCCTAATCATAACATTTGCAGATTAAAACAGAGAAGAGGCCAACATCATTGAAAGAAAAACTTGCTTCCATTGCACCCCTGGTAGAGGATTTGAGAACCAAGAAAGAAGAACGAATGAAACAATTTGCTAACATAAAGGCGCAAATTGAGAAGATCAGTGGGGATATTTCTGGTTACGATCATCTTAGTAATTCTCTAATCAATTCTGTATCCCTGGAAGAAGAAGACTTGTCTCTAAGAAGTATTACTGAATACGAAACACATCTTCGTACTCTTCAGAAGGAGAAGGTATGCATATTATGATAGCAATTGAGTTTGAAGTTTTTATCTAGATGATTCCAGTATTAATGGATACTTGTTAATTGTCTAAATGATGGAGTTATTGAAGATTATCAAACTTGCTAATGTTGGTGATTAGTGCCTTTGGCTGAATGAATGGACAAAAAATGTTCTCACGTCTTGGCAGAAGATGTCTCACATAGTTAGTGCCTTGGGCTGGCTGGAATTAACTTTATATTCTTCAAACATTTTGTTATTTAATGGAATTGCTTCTTGCTTTTTGCAGTCTGACCGCCTGAATAAGGTTTTGGAATATGTGAATGAAGTGCATTTACTTTGTGGTGTGCTTGGGTTGGATTTTGGCCAAACTGTGAGTGATGTGCATCCAAGCTTGCATGGGACTGGCATGGGGCATTCCACAAACATCAGTAATAGCACATTGGAAGGATTGGAACAGGCCATTGTCAAATTGAAAACAGAAAGAAAAAGTAGAATACAGAAGGTAATGGAGATATTATTGTGGTTTTTTATTTACTTCTACTTGATATATTTGGAGTAATACCATATTTTGAAATACAGCTGAAAGACATTGTGGCATCACTCTTTGAACTATGGAATTTGATGGACTCGCCAATTCAAGAGAAGAATAACTTTTCTAAGATTACTTCCGTTCTTAGACTATCAGAGTCTGAAATTACAGAACTCGGTGTTCTTTCAACTGAGGTTATTGAACAGGTCTGGAAGCACTCTCAAATATATATTTATTTTTTGGGTTTTGAGTGTTGAAGAGCAGATCCTCAGGTTTCTCTTTTCTTTCACAGGCTTCAACAGAAGTGCAGAGGCTCACTAAATTGAAAGCGACTAGAATGAAAGAATTGGTTGTGAAAAGGAGGTCAGAATTAGAGGAAATATGTAAAATTATTCACATTGAGCCTAATACCAGCACTGCTGCTGAGAAATCCATTGCTATGATAGATTCTGGTATGGATATTTTATTTTCTGACATAAGGATGCCAATTATGTCCTTTTATTTTCTTTTATTTTACATGTATAAGCATGGAAATATTTGTTTATGTGAACTTTCTGGTGTTTTCAGGTCTAGTGGATCCTTCTGAACTTTTGGCCAACATTGAAGATCAGATTATCAAAGTTAAAAATGAAGCTCTAAGCCGAAAAGATATAATGGATAGAATAGACCGATGGCTTTCTGCATGCGAAGAGGAAAAATGGCTTGAAGAATATAGTCAAGTAAGCTGAATCTTTTGTGCTAGTACCGTTTCAACATGTGATAGGACCAAGACTCTAGAATTTTGCATTATTGGCTTTCTTCTCTTCTTTTATTTTCTGTCTTGCTTCAGAGTCATTGTTTTAAAAATTTTCATGTAATTTCAGGATGACAACCGGTACAATGCTGGGAGAGGTGCGCATGTTAATCTTAAACGTGCTGAACGAGCTCGAGTTACTGTGAGCAAAATTCCTGGTACTGCTTTTTTGTTGCTATCCTTTATTTGAAGTTAGAACTTGTTTTGTTAGCTAATGTGGTTCTCTTTCCAGCAATTGTGGACAGTCTGATAAATAGAACACTAGCCTGGGAAGAAGAGAAAAAGACATTCTTTCTATATGATGGGGTAAGTTGTGATAATTTATAGCTTGATTTATGCTGGCAATGTTTCTTCTGTTGCTTATTTTAAACTTGTATGTGATTGTTTGCAGGTAAGGTTGGTGTCGATACTAGATGATTACAAGCTGACCAGACTACAGAGGGAAGAAGAGAAGAAGAGATACAGGGTAATTTAACAAATGTTGTTTACACGTGGTTGTATGTTGATTTCCATGTTGTCTAATGCAAAAGTTGGCTTGCAGAAACATGACCATTAATATCTTCAGTGGATTGTGACATTTTATTTCATCAGCTTTTAATTGAAAGAAAAAATCATCCAGAATTATAAAATATGTCCAAATAGTCCCCACTATGAGTGTTTCTGTTTTTATCTATGAAATAACAATGATGTCTAATCTTACAACATTTTCACAGGATCAAAAGAAGCTGCAAGATCTCCTCCTGACAGAGAAAGAAGCCATATATGGGTCTAAACCTAGTCCAAGAAAATCTAACAGCTTCAGGAGGCCAAATGGGTATCGTGCAAATGGAAATGGATCAATGACCCCCACCCCTCGTCGGAACACAATTGGCAGCGGAACTCCTGAGAGCCTCACGCCCCGGTCCTACTCATCACGTCAAAATGGTCACTTAATGGAAATGAGAAGGCTGTCAACCGCACCACTGAATTTCGTGGCCATATCGAAAGAAGATACAATGTCAACGTACACATCTGTATGCGGTTCTGAGCTAGGGTCTCCCCCTCATGGTTGAATATAAGTACCTGGAAATGGTATGTTATGCTCTACTCTTACCCTTTTTGTTTATCATTTTCTGGCTTTAGTTAAATATAATCTTGAACTCATATTATGTATCGTTTCAGGAATAGCTGACCATTACAATTTCAACAACTGTACACTCAATTAGGTCAGTGGAACCTTGTAAATACGGAAAGGACTGTACATGTGAAGGCGTGCTATTTGCATTTAGAACACCTATAGGAAATAGTTTTGGAACTTGAATGTGAAAATAGGCTAAACTAATGTGGAAGTGATAGTAGTAGTTATTAACCAGTGT
Source organism: Zanthoxylum bungeanum (assembly GCA_019454045.1). Classification (NCBI taxonomy): domain Eukaryota; kingdom Viridiplantae; phylum Streptophyta; class Magnoliopsida; order Sapindales; family Rutaceae; genus Zanthoxylum; species Zanthoxylum bungeanum. Next base: position 69,157 of record SKCR01048399.1, on the reverse strand, counting down.
GATGTATTTCAATTTGATGGTTATATACTTGAATGCTGTCACTAGTCAATAAAAAGCATGGCTGTATGTGGAATTTGTCCTTTTTATCCTTGGGAGAATGGAGATGCTTTTATTTTTTTATTTTATTTTAAAAATCTAATAGGATTTTACTTCCCCTGGTGACATTGGACAATATGAAATAATTTATTTTTACATATCAACAGTTTGGCAATTCTGTCATGGAAATTGGTAGCTAATCTTTTGGTTTGTTTTAATTTGATTGTAATTTGCCTTTCCTGAATTTGATTGAAATCTGATTGAAGATAAAGTTGCTCATCTGACCACTGAAGTGAATGGGGACATTTTTTCTTTTGCATAAAGGAATCAAGTGAAAAAAAAAACACCAACTATAGTGATTTTTTTTTTTAATCAATGAATTTGTATTGAATTCAATGGTAGATTTTTACTTTGGTAGAGAATATTGATTGAAAATATAAATTAACTTGTAAGTATTATACGGAGAGAATAAATTAATTTATAAGCCTATAAAATTCTATATCAAACGGCACGTAAATTTATATTTTATATTCATTACAAAATCGGCCAATATTCCATTTAAGGCTCTAATGGCAGGCATGAATACTGTGAATCTGTGACACATTTGATTTTAGACCACCGCCAATGGGAACTCAGACTTGCATCCATGTGATATAAACGGACAAACTATCTCATTATTTTAAAATCCATATATACTTTGGGATTCGGATGTTATTATCCCTTTTATCAAATTACCAATTATTCAAATTTGACATCGATTTGCCATGACGTTGAATACTAAACGAATCGAATCAAAATATGATAGATTTGTATGTGATTCGTTTAATAAACGAATCATAATATTATGATTTATATTCGATTTGTTTAATAAACTAATCATTTAGTCTTAACACGATTCAACGATATAATTTATGTGATTTATTTTACAATAATTTTTCATATATATATATATATATATATATAACATAATTAATGGATTTACTAAATAATCCACTAAATTTAGACAACATTATTTTTCTTTAATAATTGGCAACGACTTCTTAAATTTTAATTAAAAAATAATGACATCGAGCAAAATGAAAACAACTAAATAATTCATATTCGATTTATTTAATAAATAAATCAAATCAAATTAATCCATTTATTACCAATTACTAGAATGTGAAAAAAAATGATAAAACGTTGGTGGTCCCCAATCCCCAGAATTTTCGTTAATTACTAACTATCATATTTAGTAATGTCATTATGTCTCCAAAACCATTGCTCAAAAATAAAATCTAGAATAGCTGGTTAATTACTCAATTAGAGACATTATTTTATTATTATTTGCTAATTACTCCTACTATAATCTATAAAAATGTAATTTACATAATTGACAATCAAATTCTAAATCATTTGTCAATAAACAACACCCCTTATGCAGTATGTGCCAAACACGCCCTTAAAATTTCCCATTTTATCCATTCAAATTCTTTTCTGTCAAAGCTCCCTTCCTTTTGATTCACAAACAGTTAACAAATGTTGGCATGTAAGAAAAAAACAGACCTTACTAGTAGTAGTACTGGTTTTGGTCTCGTGTTTGGATCTGAATTTGGGGACTGGATTCTGTGCGACGCCGGAGCACGGAAAAGACCATGAGCATGGCCATCAATGTGATTATGGACACCACCGTCATGACAATCAACACAAAGGAGAAGAAAATGTTGCTAGCTGAGGAGGAAGATATGAAATTTTACGGATTTAGGCCTTACTACGGTCATGATCATGATCATCATCATGATCATGATCATTATGGTGATGTTGATTGGCAGCTTTCCGGTTTAGCTTTATGGGTGAATGCATTGGGCTGGTCACTATTGGTGAGCTTGGCTTCGCTTATTTGCCAGTGATATTAAGTAAGTGAAGTTTGTTAGTTAAATGGAATTGTTTTTCACTTTAGATGAGTAATGGGTTTTTGATTAATTTATTGATGGACTGATAAATGAATTTGTTGTGTTATTGCACTTCAAGGGAAGCCATCCAAAGTCATTGGCTTTATCTGGGGTTAGGTAATAGGCTTAGGAAACAACAAGTTAGAATACTTGGCTATAATATAAAGTGTTATTGAAAATCACAGCGAGTAAACTTGCAATATATATAACAAAAACTAAATAAAATTTCAGTGAAAACCGAGTCCTGTGTTGTACAATGTACATAATCTCCTTCAAACAGATTCTGCCCACTGTTATGTTGGGGATAAATCGGTGTCTGTTTTTCAGGATAAAACATGAATTGGTAGTTCCAGTACACTTCCGAACCGTTAAAATAAATTTCTATATTGTTCGAACTTGATCAGGATAAAATGACAGCAAAGGAAATCACAACAAAGAACAGCCAACACAGCAAACAGAGACAATGCCAAAAACAACCACTGGAACGACTGAAACGACTACTAGAATACCTAAAACTACTACTAGAACCGTGGAACAAAACCACCATTGAAATGGACTACTAGAACACCTAAAACTACCACTAGATCTGTGGAACAAAACGACCACTGAAATGGACTCTTTGAGTTTTCGAATTTGTTGTTTTTTTGGGACTTAGCAAATTAAAGGTTCTCTTTTGATTTAAATAAGCAAAAAACCTATGCCATTCTATAACTGTAGGGATTAATTCGCTTTGATTTCAGACTTAATTCTGAACATAGTGGCTGTTGCTGTTACAGCAAATAGAAGGTCATGAAAATTTTAAAGGAATTTTTAGCAAAAATGAGGCTCATGCGAGCCTAACTCGATTTGGGCCACATTCGTATATGCAGGACATGCGGGGCACATAAGGCCAACCAACCCCGAATCAGGTTGTGATTTGCACCCCTGCAGGCACGCGCGTGTAGAGAGAGCCTCTATTCATAAGTTATTAACGCCCCATAAACTAGCATCTATAGATAAGCACTACTTGGCTTTTTTATATAATATATGTGAGATTACTTAAATTTACTTATTTTCATTTCTTAATGAGCGCACTTTGTGAGATAAATTTTCATTCACCCGAGCATCATTTTGATCGTATCAATATACCATTCTAAAATACTCATGAAGGAGAATCCAAAATGCTCAAGACATCATCATTTCCATAAGTGGGTCATATTTAAAATTGGGTCTCAAAATAGGAAAAAATGCATACATTTCCCTTATTTCCAACAATCCCCCACATGAATGAAATTGGGTGGAAAACAACAAGTTTTGACACTAGGATATTTTGACATCAATGATCAAGTTTGATGGATCGAAACCTGTATAGGATAGGTAGATCTTAATCTTTAAACCTTCCTTTGTGACATTATATTTACTTTACTAACTGACCAGTAGACGCGATGTCTTTGAAATGTTCTCTCTTTAGTGTAAACGATGATACACTGTACACATGAATCTTTCATAACACAATTGAGTTCTCACAGTTATGTTCATCTTGTCCATGAACATCTGCATGGTTCTGTAAGAATTTCTAATAATTGAGCCTTTTATAATTCCATTTGAAGCAACCCCACTTCTCTCTTACATAGGTGATTTCTTAATCTGAAGTAATCAATCTTACTCCATAAGAATCATTAAGAACATAGCTCATCCTCACTTCTTTAAACATCACTGATTTATCATAGGAATAGACAAGCAATAGCGACAAGCAAGCTCTATACCCAGAGGGGGGGGGGGTGAATTACGTTATTGCTATAAATGCGGAATTATAAAATCTTTGCCGATTTTAAGCTCTTATTACCAAATAGGCTTTTAGGTTAATTTTCTATATTGCAAATAATAACCTATATGCAAGTTTTCTATTCATTATATAAATGTAAATAAACTTGCAAATAGTAAAAGTTAAGGTAAAGAGAAATACGACACCGCGATTTATAGTGGTTCGGCCAATCGTGCCTACGTCCACTCCCCAAGCCTCGCTTGAAGATTTCCACTAAAATCGAGTTTCCGTGGTTCACCCGCAACCAAGAGTTTTCCGCAAAGGCACACTCAAACCTTTTACACTTTTGAGTTTTGTTCGTAGGCGCACTCACAACCTTTACACTTTTGAGTTTTGTTCGTAGGTGCACTCACAACCTTTACACTTTACCCAAACAATGGGATTTCACAACCACAAGTGTTTTTGTTTAAAGAAGATTTGAAACACACTTGAGCACTCACAAATATAATGAAGATTGTGTGAGATGCAAAACCAAGTGTTCTAAGCTCACTACTAAATTATATGAAGGTGTAGTGTGTGTGAGCTTGTATGAGTGTTTAAGTATATGAAGGTTTAAAACACTCTTGTATATTGCCTTGGTAGAATATGTATGAAGGTTTTCTAAGTCTCTAACAAAATGCAAATGAGTTGGGGTCCTATTTATAATAAAATGCAAAGCATTCCCTAACTTACAGCGCGACCGGTATAGGTCTAAGTTTCCAAGGGATACTAACGGCAATATTACCGTTTGCCAACACTGTGTGGCTAATCAAGGCCGTATGGAATCAGTATAATACCGGTATGTTACGTGCCGTTACAGTGTTGCATAAGAAGAGCCTGACCGGTATGGTCACCGGTATGGGGATCGGTTTAGGGCTTGCCGGTTTCAGTAAGTTTGCAAACTGAAGAGCTAGACCGGAAAGGTCACCGTATGGAGATCGATTTATGTCATGCGGCGGTTCCAGTAAGGGAACTAGCCGTTGATCACCGTATGGTGACCGGTAAGGTACATGCAGTTCCAGTGAGCATGCGTAACAGAGCATCTCACCGGTATGGATACCGGTAAGGGACCGGTATGCCGGCCTCAGACCAAAATGCACAGTAATGAAGGTTTTAAAGCATTTTGTCATGATCCTAATGCATCTAAGTGAATGTGCATGATCCCTATGAGCTTAGGCACTTGAATTTACAATTCACATTACAAATTAAATCCTAAGCTAAGACTTCGCAATATATCTTCGTTTTGCTGCAAGTCTTCACATTTTCGCTCTTCACCCCATATGCTTCGACACTTTTTGTATTACTTCGTGTTTGCGCGTCGAAGTCTTCTTTGTCGTTGACGTCATCAAAATCCATTACAACCGATTATGCGACCAAGTCGCTAACAATCTCCCCATTTTTGATGATGGCAACCCCTTAAAACTTGTTAATACTTGTGAGCTTCTAGGAGTCCAAATTTGACGATTTTGCTCCCCCTCAATATAAGCTCCCCCTCAATGTGTGATTGTCTTTAATAAAGCTCTATAAAAACTTGACAAACACATTAGTACAATTACTCCCCCTTAAACCAAGGGTGATGGTAAAACAAGTTTTAATCTCATTCTAATGATTTCTCCCCCTTTGACATAATCAAAAAGAGGAGAAGCAAATTTTAAAATTAAATGAGATACCAAATAAATATGTGCATAAGATAATGATACCAAAAACTTAAAAATATGCACATTTGACATTTCCCATTTTTTGCCATAATATTTAAAAAGAAATCATGTATAATGCAATTTTTCAAGAAATATGTACTAATGATACCAATTAACATTTTATATCAATGTTTCCATTTATATTATTTTATCATTTTAAGCATGATTTCTCCTGATTGTGATATCAAATAAAATAAGTCATTACATATCATGATACCTACTAAAATCAATGAATTCACTTCAATGCATTTTAATGATTGTCTTAAAAAATATATCTTACCAATTAATAAACAATCAAAATTCATGGCTTTTCATTATCAATGGAAACTTATATCAATATACATGCATTTCATTTTCATTCCAATATGTTACATGCAAAAGCATTTTAATGAAAATCAATCAAATGATCACATACATGTAATTTAACTCAATAAATTCAATGTGATACCAATTGATATAAAAGGGGTTTAAATGTATGATTTAGGCATTTAATGATATCAAATGAACAATTGATACCAATAGAAAGTTGAGTGCATTGCCTAATCACTTTGTATGCTTAAAAAATATTAACCAATTAAATATGCATACATACACTAAGAGGGAAACAGTACCAATGTTTCCGTGAATACGGACGGATTTACCTTTACCGTTGCGATTCCTCATCTCTTTGAGCCTTTGGGATCAATTTTGCAATTCTCTTTAAGGATCCATTCCCAAAGCTCCCCCTACCAATTTATCAATTGCACTTTGGTACCAAAACTTTCTTGGGTCCATTGGGGTTAATTTTGATTCCTTGAGGAATCCATGCATTCTTAATCACATTTTTGTACATGCATTCAAAAATTTTATGTCCCTTTTTATTACATGCATGACATGTGATATTTTCATTTTTAACATTCTTAGCATGAGAATCAGAGATGCCTTAACAAAATAATTTTTCAAAAATTTTCTCTTAATGTATGGCATATATCCTAATCATTCTCTTTTAAATGCACATTTTTGGGATCCAATAAGCATATTAAAATTTTTATGTCCCAATGTGAATTTGCTAAGTATGTTTTGCAAATCAAAACCTTGTGTTTAACAAATCATTTTCATTTAAAATTGATTCACAATCACATGTTTTAGAGCTAGATGGCATATTTGATATGGCATTTTCAAGTTCTAGCTTTTTCAATTTTAAACATGCATTTTCATCATTTAAGCATGCAATTTCTTTTTCATGTTTAGCCTTCAAACATATCATATCATTATTTAAAACATGAAATTTATCCATACAAGATGCATGATCATTTTTAAGTGTAGCATGTTCATTTTTAATCAATTTTAATTTCTTTTAAGCACATCACACAATTCTCTTAATCCATTAAAGGCATTAAGTAAATCATCATAGTCTTGAGAATTGTGTACTTTTTCTCCTTCGCTTCTTCTTCTTTTTCATTTTCAAAGAAGAAATCCTCATTCTCGATGGCCATGAATGCTAGGTTTGTTCTTTCTTTGGCTGGACCTCTTCCTCCTCGGATGAGCTAGAATCGCTATCACTCCAAGTTGAAGTTGCTTTCATTGCCTTTTTCTTGATTTTCCTTTCATTTTCCTCAATGGGCAATCGGTAGCTATATGACCCGGTTTGTTGCATTCATAACACACAATTTCTTGTTCTTCTGCAGCCATTTTTCTTCTTTCTTTTCATCCGCTTTGATTTTCCTTTAGCTTTGCGGATTTGAGGAGCTCCTTTACTTTATTGGTGATGCTTGCCAATCATCATCACTACCTCTTCTTTACTTGAGCTTGAGTCGTCTTTTTCTCGCTTTTAAGGCCAATGACTTTCTTGTCTTTTTCTCATCTTCCTCCTTTTTATCCATCTTGATCTCCATTTCATACTCAAGCAATTTTCCGACCAAATCATCCATCTTTAATGTGTTTATGTCGTTTACTTCTCTAATGGAGGAGGTATAGCTTCTAAATTCTTTGGGAGTGATCTTAAAATTTTCTTCACTTGATCGGATGTCCCAATGGCTTTTCCCAAAGCGCCCAAATGATTGATGATGACCGTAAACCTTGAAATCATGTGATCAATTCTTCCCCGGATTCCATTTTGAAATTGTCCAATTCGCACATGAACCGATTGATCTTTGATTCCTTTACTTGGCTTGTGCCATCATTGACCATTTCCATGAGACCCCACAAATCAAAAGCATTTACACATTCTAGAAGTTTGCTTACTTGATCCCGATCAATGGCACATAGGAGTTGGTTGAGTGCCTTAGCATTTTGTGAGGCTATTTTACATCCTCACTATCCCATTCTAAACTCGTCTTCGGAATATCAACCCCATTGCTATCCTTTTTTGTAGTCCTTTTGCACCTCGTGTGATAACCAAATAAGATTGCGGATCTACGGCAATGAGATAATTTATCATTCTCATCTTCCAATAATTGTAGTCCGTTCCAGTGTAAAACGGAGGTCTAGTCGTTGAAAATCCCTCGGCAAGATTTGACGAGTTGTTTGTAGATGCCATGATCTATTCTCGGACGGTTTAAGTCTCTCTTGAGAATACCTCGCTCTGATACCAACTGAAATTCCCTACAAGCAATAGCGACAAGCAATCTCTATAACCAAGAGGGGGGGGGGGGGTGAATTGCGTTATTGCTATAAATACGGAATTATAAAATCTTTACCGATTTTAAGCTCTTATTACCAAATAGGTTTTTAGGTTAATTTTCTCTATTGCAAATAATAACCTATATGCAAGTTTTCTATTCAATTATATAAATGTAAATAAACTTGCAAATAAGTAAAAGTTAAGGTAAAGAGAAATACGACACCGCGATTTATAGTGGTTCGGCCAACCGTGCCTACGTCCACTCCCCATAGCCTCGTTTGAAGATTTCCACTAAAATCGAGTTTCCGTGGTTCACACCGCAACCAGAGTTTTCCGCAAAGGCACACTCCAAACCTTTTACACTTTTGAGTTTTGTTCGTAGGCGCACTCACAACCTTTACAATTTTGAGTTTTGTTCGTAGGTGCACTCACAACCTTTACACTTTACCCAAACAATGGGATTTCACAATCACAAGTGTTTTTGTTTAAAGAAGATTTGAAACACACTTGAGCACTCACAAATATAATGAAGATTGTGTGAGATGCAAACCCAAGTGTTCTAAGCTCACTACTAAATTATATGAAGGTGTAGTGTGTGTGAGCTTGTATGAGTGTTTAAGTATATGAAGGTTTAAGACACTCTTGTATTTGCCTTGGTAGAATATATATGAAGGTTTTCCAAGTCTCTAACCAAATGCAAATGAGTTAGGGTCATATTTATAATAAAATGCAAAGCATTCCCCAACTTACAGCGCGACCGGTATGGACACCGGTATGGATATCGGTATGCCGGTCTAGATTTCCAACGGATACTAACAGCTATATCACCGTTGCACAAGTGTCTGTTAAGCCGGTATGGAAACCGGTATGGTACGTGCCGGTTACAGTGTGTGCATAAGGAAGAGCCTGACCAGTATGGTCACCGGTATGGGGACCAGTTTAGGGCTTGTCGGTTTCAGTAAGTTTGCAAACTGAAGAGCTAGACCGGAAATGTCACCGATATGGAGACCGGTTTATGTCATGCCGGTTCCAGTAAGGGAACTAGCCGTTGGATCACCGGTATGGTGACCGGTAAGGTACATGCCGGTCCCAGTGAGCATGCGTAACAGAGCATCTCACCGGTATGGATACCGGTAAGGGACCGGTATGCCGGCCTCAGACCAAAATGCAAAGTAATGAAGGTTTTAAAGCATTTTGTCATGATCCTAATGCATCTAAGTGAATGTGCATGATCCCTATGAGCTTAGGCACTTGAATATTACAATTCACATTACAAATTAAATCCTAAGCTAAGACTTCGCAATATATCTTCGTTTTGCTGCAAGTCTTCACATTTTCGCTCTTCACCCCATATGCTTCGACACTTTTTGTATTACTTCGTGTTTGCGCGTCGAAGTCTTCTTTCTCGTTGACGTCATCAAAATCCATTACAACCGATTATGCGACCAAGTCGCTAACAATCTCCCCATTTTTGATGATGGCAACCCCTTAAAACTTGTTAATACTTGTGAGCTTCTACGAGTCCAAATTTGACGATTTTGCTCCCCCTCAATATAAGCTCCCCCTCAATGTGTGATTGTCTTTAATAAAGCTCTATAAAAACTTGACAAACACATTAGTACAATTACTCCCCCTTAAACCAAGGGTGAGGGTAAGACAAGTTTTAATCTCATTCTAATGATTTCTCCCCCTTTGACATAATCAAAAAGTGGAGAAGCAAATTTTAAAATTAAATGAGATACCAAATAAATATGTGCATAAGATAATGATACCAAAAACTTAAAAATATGCACATTTGACATTTCCCCTTTTTTTCCACAAGATTTAAAAAGAAATAATGTATAATGCAATTTTTCAAGAAATATGTACTAATGATACCAATTAACATTTTATATCAATGTTTCCATTTATATTATTTTATCATTTTAAGCATGATTTCTCCTCAATTGTGATATCAAATAAAATAAGTCATTACATATCATGATACCTACTAAAATCAATGAATTCACTTCAATGCATTTTTAATGATTGTCTTAAAAAAAAAATATCTTACCAATTAATAAACAATCAAAATTCATGCTTTTCATTATCAATGGAAACTTATATCAATATACATGCATTTCATTTTCATTCCAATATGTTACATGCAAAAGCATTTTTAATGAAAATCAACAAATGATCACATACATGTAATTTAACTCAATAAATTCAATGTGATAGCAATTGATATTAAAAGGGGTTTAAATGTATGATTTAGGCATTTAATGATATCAAATGAACAATTGATACCAATAGAAAGTTGAGTGCATTGCCTAATCACTTTGTATGCTTAAAAAATATTAACCAATTTAAATATGCATACATACACTAAGAGGAAACGGTACCAATGTTTCCGTGATTACGGATGTTACCTTTACCGTTGCGATTCCTCATCTCTTTGAGCCTTTGGGATCAATTTTGCAATTGTCTTTAATGTATGTCCTATATCCTAATTATTCTTTTTTAAATGCACATTTTTGGGATCCAATAAGCATATTAAAATTTTTATGTCCTAATGTGAATTTGCTAAGTATGTTTTGCAAATCAATAACCTTTGTGTTTAACAAAGCATTTTCATTTAAAATTGATTCGCAATCACATCTTTTAGAGCTAGATGGCATATTTGATATGGCATTTACAAGTTCTAGCTTTTTCAATTTTAAACATGCATTTTCATCATTTAAGCATGCAATTTCTTTTTCATGTTTAGCCTTCAAGCATATCATATCATTATTTAAAACATGAAATTTATCCATACAAGATGCATGATCATTTTTAATTGTAGCATGTTCATTTTTAATCAATTTTAATTTCTTTTTAAGCACATCACACAATTCTCTTAATCCATTAAAGACATTAAGTAAATCATCATAGTCTTGAGAATTGTGTACTTTTTCTCCTTCGCTTTCTTCTTCTTTTTCATTTTCAAAGAAGAAATCCTCATTCTCGATGGCCATGAATGCTAGGTTTGTTCTTTCTTTGGCTTGGACCTCTTCCTCCTCGGACGAGCTAGAATCGCTATCACTCCAAGTTGAAGTTGCTTTCATTGTCTTTTTCTTTGATTTTCCTTTGATTTTCCTCAATGGGCAATCGGTAGCTGTATGACCTGGTTTGTTGCATTCATAACACACAATTTTCTTGTCCTTCCGCGGCCAGTTTTCTTCTTTCTTTTCATCCGTCTTTGATTTTCCTTTAAGCTTTGCGGATTTGAGGAGCTCATTTACTTTATTGGTGATGCTTGCCAATTCATCATCACTATCCTATTCTTTACTTGAGCTTGAGTCGTCTCTTTTTCTCGCTTTTAAGGCCATTGACTTTCTTGTCTTTTTCTCATCTTCCTCATTTTTATCCATCTTGATCTCCATTTCATACTCAAGCAATTTACCGACCAAATCATCCATCTTTAATGTGTTTATGTCGTTTGCTTCTCTAATGGAGGAGATATATCTTCTAAATTCCTTTGGGAGTGATCTTAAAATTTTCTTCACTTGATCGGATGTCCCAATGGCTTTTCCCAAAGCGCCCAAATGATTGATGATGACCGTAAACCTTGAAATCATGTGATCAATTTCTTCCCCGGATTCCATTTTGAAATTGTCCAATTCGCACATGAACCGATTGATCTTTGATTCCTTTACTTGGCTTGTGCACTCGTTGACCATTTCTAATGACTTCCACAAATCAAAAGCATTTCCACATTCCAGAAGTTTATTTACTTGTTCCCGATCAATGGCACATAGGAGTTGGTTGAGTGCCTTAGCATTTTGTGAGGCTATTTTTACATCCTCACTATCCCATTCTAAACTCGGCTTCAGAATCTCAACCCCATTGCTATCCCCTTTTGTTGGTCCTTTTGTACCTCGTGTGATAACCAAATAAGATTGCGGATCTACGGCAATGAGATAATTTAGCATTCTCATCTTCCGATAATTGTAGTCCGTTCCGGTGTAAAACGGAGGTCTAGTCGTTGAAAATCCCTTGGCAAGATTTGACGAGTTGCTTGTAGATGCCATGATCTATTCTCGGACGGTTAAGTCTTTCTTGAGAATACTTCGCTCTGATACCAACTTAAATTCCCTACAAGCAATAGCGACAACCAATCTCTATACCCAAGAGGGGGGTGAATTGTGTTATTGCTATAAATGCGGAATTATAAAATCTTTACCGATTTTAATCTCTTATTACCAAATAGGCTTTTAGGTTAATTTTCTCTGTTGCAAATAATAACCTATATGCAAGTTTTCTATTCAATTATATAAATGTAAATAAACTTGCAAATAAGTAAAAGTTAAGGTAAAGAGAATTACGATACCGTGATTTATAGTGGTTCGGCCAACCGTGCCTACGTCCACTCCCCCAAGCCTCGCTTGAAGATTTCCACTAAAATCGAGTTTCCGTGGTTCACCTGCAACCAAGAGTTTTCCGCAAAGGCACACTCCAAACCTTTTACACTTTTGAGTTTTGTTCGTAGGCGCACTCACAACCTTTACACTTTTGAGTTTTGTTCGTAGGTGCACTCACAACCTTTACACTTTACCCAAACAATGGGATTTCACAACCACAAGTGTTTTTGTTTAAAGAAGATTTGAAACACACTTGAGCACTCACAAATATAATGAAGATTGTGTGAGATGCAAACCCAAGTGTTCTAAGCTCACTACTAAATTATATGAAGGTGTAGTGTGTGTGAGCTTGTATGAGTGTTTAAGTATATGAAGGTTTAAGAAACTCTTGTATTTGCCTTGGTAGAATATGTATGAAGGTTTTCTAAGTCTCTAACCAAATGCAAACGAGTTGGGGTCCTATTTATAATAAAATGCAAAGCATTCCCCAACTTACAGCGCGACCGGTATGGATACCGGTATGCCGGTCTAGATTTCCAACGGATACTAACGGCTATATTACCATTGCACAAGTGTTCGTTAGGTCGGTATGGAAACCGGTATGAGTACCGGTATGGTACGTGCCGGTTACAGTGTGTGCATAAGGAAGAGCCTGACCGATATGGTCACCGGTATGGGGACTAGTTTAAGTAAGTTTGCAAACTGAAGAGCTAGACCGGAAATGTCACCGGTATGGAGACTGGTTTATGTCATACCGGTTCCAGTAAGGGAACTAGCCGTTGTATCACCGGTATGGTGACCGGTAAGGTACATGCCAGTTCCAGTGAGCATGCGTAACAGAGCATCTCACCGGTATGGATACCGGTAAGGGACCGGTATGCCGGCCTCAGACCAAAATGCACAGTAATGAAGATGTTAAAGTATTTTGTCATGATCATAATGCATCTAAGTAAATGTGCATGATCCCTATGAGTTTAGGCACTTGAATATTACAATTCATATTACAAATTAAATCCTATGTTAAGACTTCGCAATATATCTTCGTTTTGCCACAAGTCTTCACATTCTCGCTCTTCACCCCATATGCTTCGACACGTTTTGTATTACTTCGTGTTTGCGCGTAGAAGTCTTCTTTCTCGTTGACGTCATCAAAATCCATTACAACCGATTATGCGACCAAGTCGCTAACACATCCTCACTTCTTTAAACATCACTGATTTATCATAGGAATAGACAAGGGGGTAACCCCTCATGAGAATAACCCCCACAGTGATCCAACAAAGTTTATACAATTAGGTTGTCCCTTTGAACCTAGATCATGGGCTTCAATCTTATTCCTCTCGATTATTCCTCTACTGTTTCTCTAATTAACCATTTGATTAACAGATCCGTAATATTATTCTTTGACGTCACAGTCAATAGAAATAATCCCAGTAGAGAGTAATTGTCTAATGGTATTATGCCTACGACGAATATGTCTAGACTTACCATTATACATATCACTTTGTGCTCTTCCAATAGCAGATTGACTGTTACCATGTATGCAAATTTTCGGCTCTGGACTTGACCACTTTAGAATACCCTCTAAGAAATGGTATAGACATTCGGCCTATTCACCACACTTGTTCAAACCAATAAACTCAAATTTTATAGTGGATCTGGCTATAATAATATGCTTAGAAGATTTCCATGATATAATTGCACCTCATAGTATGAACATATATCCACTAGTAGACTTTAAGTCTTTTATGTCAAATATCCAGTTAGCATAACTGTATCCTTCTAACACAACTGTATATCTAGTATACTGCAGCCTATAGCTACGAGTATACTGTAAATACATGAGTATTCTTGTTATTTCTTTCCAGTGGTGTGCTCCAGAATTACTTATGTATCTACTAAGTTTACTAATTATGTAAGCCAAGTCTGGTCTTGTATAACTCATTAGGTATATTAAAATTCCAATGACTCTGGAGTAGGGATGGCAGCAGGTAGGATTTGGTGCAGGTTTTCCATTACCAAACCCGCACCCGCATATGTGAACAAATTACCAAACCTGCTGCGGGTTTTAATTTTCATTACCAAACCCGCACCCGCATATGTGAACAAATTACTAAACATGCATTGGTACCCAACAGATTTTTTGCGGGTTTTTAAAATATTAAATTCTCTTGTATTCTTAATAATATAATTAAACAATTTATTTTTAATTGCTATAATTTATTTTTCTTTTGTTTTTCATTTGACATGTACAACATGCAATGTTTATATATACAGTGCATAGATAACAACATGCAAATATTAACAACATGCAAATACAATACATAAATTTTTCATATAAATAATTTGATGCCCAACATATGGGATATGATTACATTATCACAATTAAAAAAATTAAATTATGCCCAACATTTGAGATACGATTACATTATGCCCAACATTTTTCTCATAAATTTTTTTCATATAAAAAATTTGATGCCCAACATTTTTTTCATACGATTATATGAGGCACTCATGAGGGTTTTTTTTAGATTTCCCTAAAAATGTTAATTAAAAAAATGACTTTTGCGGGTATTCGGTTACCCGCAGTGGGTATCCGCATAATTTACTTAAATACCAAACCTGCACCGCACCCGCACCGGATTCTGGTTTAAATTACCACACCCGCACCAAACCCGCTAATATATTTACCAAATTCTACCCATTGCAGGTGGGTTTTTTGCGGGTTTGCGGATTTGCGGTTAAAATTGCCATCCATACTCTGGAGTAATCTACTTGAGAAATACAGTCTCCTATATTCTTCGATAGATGTTGGCTGGTATCTATCGGTGTTCTGGCCACAGCAGAATCATCTTTATTAAATTTCTCAAGAATCTTATCTATTTAATGTAATTGACTTAGAACGATACCATATGATGTTCTTGATATTTTTATTCCAAGTATCACATCTGTCAAACCCATGTCTTTCATGTCGAATCTTGAATTTAATATTTTTTTGGTAGATTTGATCATATTTTCATCACTACACACAATGAGCATGTCATCAACTTAAGACACAAAATGACAAATCCATTTGTAGTCTCTTTGACATAAACATATTGTCACATTCGTTGATTTTGAAACCATTAGCCATCATTGTTGGACAATTATGACCCATAGCATCACTATTTGTACATAACATAGTGTTGTTGTACAAATTAACTATGTGACAAAGGAAATTGCTCTTTTATCATTTGTAATTGGATTACCAAGATACATAAATGATAAAAGGTCCTTATTATTAGTTCTGGATTGAGATGATATGAGACAGTATCAATCCACAATGGTTTAATCATAAAATAATCCCTAGTCGTAGTATTATCGAGATTGGACATCGATAATGCGGAATTGACTAGTATTACACTTGTGCGCGTTGTGGGAGCATAACGACATAGTTCTCATCTATTTAAGTATTGGATACCTATGCAAGTGTAATAGGAGGTTGTGTTTACCGATGGTACATAAACAGCTTCGCTCTGGATAGACCCCTCGAAATTCCATTGGTAGTATGACTATGTGTCTATGGAAGTCCGAATCAGGGTAGATGTATTTGGTCTTAACCTGAGACTTGCACGCTAATACTTGCGACAATCAATATACTTTGGTTTTAGTCGTCCATGGCTTTAACCGGTTCTGTGTACGCCTCTTCTGGGTATATTGAGAACCGAAGTGTATTGGGTGTGTTGTCAAGATAGAAGTATCACTCCAGTCATATGGAGATGATGGTCACGTAGGATACGAAACTGGTGCTCTTATATGCTGCAGCTATCGGGATAATATGACTAGGTCATGTTTATCCGATTATAGAGACTAGTTACCAGAGATCCGATATGTGCTTCGTACGGGGCAGACACAATTCCAGCCCTAGGCCTAGCACGTGACATCCGATACTGGATCGCAATACGCAATACTTCGTATACTACGCCTGATACAGATTACATATTCCTTTAAGAATATTTCTGGAGAATCGGGTAGGCACGGTGCTTTGCTAGAAGCCAACCATGTCTTGTAAATCGGTTAAAACGTAGTACTAGGTAAGTACGTGTTCGGATAGTCCGACAACCGGATTTACTGCCAACATATCCGGGGATCTCATGGGTCACTTCCCGAAGATTCACCGATGACGTATGACTCGTACATAATTAATCTGGATTAATTATTAGAGAGAGAAAATTAATATAGGATTAATTACTGAGATATTTTATCTGGGATAAAATACTATTTAAAGAGAGAGAACAATTAATTTGGAATTAATCGATAAATTAATATATTCGATATATTAAACGAAATTAGATTTCGACGCAGAATTAAAATTAGATTTTAATTCGGGCGAACGAGTTAATTTAAAATTAATTCGCTAGCGACGTGAATAGTGACCGGCAAAAACACACGCGTATAACGCAAGCGCACGTATCGTTCAAGTAGTATAAAAATATCGATACCACGAGGACTTAATTCCAACTGTTGTTATTAATTATTGAATCTATTTATTTACAGATATCTAATTGAGGGAGAAGAGAATGATTTCTTGATTGATTTGGTTGATTGTAGATTTGCTAAATAAATAAATAAATAAAAAGACAAAAGAAAATACAAAGAAAAATAACAAAAGACACAAAGATCTAGGGTTGTGAATCATTCTAATATCTTTTAAAAGATGAAGTGATTATTTTATGTTTGTGTAATAATTCATTTTACTAACCTGGAACACGAAATTATGCAAAAGCCTATGTCGATGGTCAGATGCAAATACCCAGTTTAACCCAATTGAACCATGTGTCTATGACAACCAAATTATCTGGATTCATTAGGTTTAAGTTCCAATTATGGCTACCCCCGCCCGACAGGTATATGTCTATCCTGTAAGGAAATCTATTAAAGGCTTATCTATCCTCAAGGAAGATCGTGGGCTATTAAGTCTAAGGCTGAAACCTAAAATCCCTATGTCTAGTTCATTTTAGATTTACCACATCAATCTTATTGGTGATCAGACAACAAGAAGCATTAAGCTTAAGACTTAATAAGTCAACCTTTAAATTACCCAAACTATAAAATAACCCCTTATAAACCGGTGATATTAGAATTCATCACAACCCTAGATAACTAACACATAACTAGGGCTAGTAAAAACTTAAAAGTAAAAGACATAAAGTAAAAATGCTGAAAAGTAAAAGAAATAAAGTAAAAGCTGAAAAGTAAAATAAAATAAAATGCTAAGGTAAAAAAGGATCAACTTTTACTATTTACTATTTAGATATCTCCCTTAATATAATATATTAACTTGTGATTATTTTACCAACCAGCCATATAGGCGGTAACCTGATTAAGTCAAATTAAGTCCAACCACCCATAAAGGCGGAACCAAAATAAACCTGCCATATAGGCGGTAAGAAAATTTAATTACCAACCGACCAATCTGGCGGTATCTTTGATTAGTCAGGTTTAAACCAGATTAAAATGAATTACCAACCAACCAATCTGGCGGTATCCTTTTTAAGTCAATATTTTAAATAGTGAATATATTATTTTTAAGGGAGATTAATCTAAATAGTAACAGTAAAAGTATTACCTTTCACCATAGCTGGGGAAGTTACCTCCTCATGGTGAATAATAAAAACTGTAAAAATTAAGAAAGTAAATTACTATATTTACAAAACATAATTAAAATTATTTACAAAACTAAAAAAAACTAAAAACTAAAAGAAACTAGAGAGAGAAATTCCCTCTTTACATCAAAGAGATGAGAGAGTGTGGTACAACTGAAACTGAAATCTCGAGCTCAATTTATAGGCCTTGGTGGGGTTCCAGCGTCGCGATGCCAAGGCCTTTGGCGTCGCTACGCCAGCTTCTGTCGACGTGGCACGCTCTGGTTCGTTGGTTGCAGAATCTGGATAAGGTGACACGTGGCAGGTGGTTGGGGCTCAATTATTGTGACACGTGGCGGCTTCTGATTGGTCGGCTAGATTCTTATCCGCCACTTGTCAGATAGGGATAAGAGAGCTAATAATTGATGCTGATGTGGCGACACGTGGCAAAGTGACTGTCGGCATCATAGAATTGCGACACATGGCACTTTCTGATTGGCTGATAATGAAGTGGCGGTGAGGTGGCATGTTGACTCGGTCAACTGATGATGTGGACGATGACGTGGCTGACAGGTGGAGTGACAAGTGGTGACACGTGGCGATGGTGACTGTCGGCACCGTAGGATGATGTCACGTGGCACAGCGCATGTTAGCAGATCGGTTGTGATGGTGACACGTGGCACTACACACGTTAGCAAAGTCAAACTTTTCTCATATTTTGATTTGTGGACCCGGCGCACGTTAGCACTGTTCGACGCATGTTAGGCGTCGCGACATGGTAAATTACCAAAAATGCCATTTTCGTTCAATTTTCACTGTGTTGGCCCAAATCACCTCCAGAGTGTCCTGAAACTTTATTTATCTATAAAATAACACAAAACACATCAAAATATTCACAAGACTCAAGAAACTATACAAAATATTAGGTTAAATGAGTGGGAAATAGTGATAGATTTACCGCTCATCACACTCCCAAACCTAACATTTTGCTAGTCCTCGAGCAAAACACAAAATAAAATAACATAATAAAATTTAACTAAGCCACTTTCGTAGGGATCACAGTTGCATTTAGCGTATGCAACAAGCCTTTAAACCCCTAGGTGTCCCTAGTGGACGAGTTGTAGTCTCGTGAGGGTTTACATCAATGATACCCACAAAATTTTACAAAAGTAAAAAGGTAGTGAAACTAATGCACACAAAAGCAAAAAGACAAGAGAAAAGAGAATAAAGAAGTTAGTGACTAATCAGGTGAAACTTCTACTCCAAGTTACTAGTTGTTTTCTTTCTTTCTAAATTACTAAATAAGTAAATTCTCCGATTATTTTTACCATTCTTCATATACACAGCCAACAAAATATTAAACAACTCATTTTTTCCCACAACAGTCATAAGTGCAGTTGATAAGAGAGTAATATTTTTGTCCTAAAGTTCTATCAGATTTCACACCTTTTTGTAGCAATGGAATAATTTTTCTCATTTTTCTGATTTTTTCTTTGATTTTTTTTATTATTAATATACAATATCTTTCGTCTATGTAGCGAGTGTTGGGTCGGTGGCTCCCAAACCAGTTGGCTTTAGGGCACTAGGTGTTAAGACACCCATACAGACTTAATTACTCAGACTTCAGATATATATATTTTTGCAGCATCTTTGATCCATGTAGCGAGCTTTGGGCCAGTGACTCCCAAACCAGTTGGTTTTAGGGCACTAGGTGTTAAAACACTCATACAGACTTAATAACTCGGATCTCAGATTTTTTTTTACTCCGTTGCTTTTTGAGATGCTTCCTCTAATTTAACTAGAACACTGAATATTACAAACTTTTCAATTACAGTTCATGTCCGTATGTTTCTATGTATGTTGATAATACCCGTCAACTGAGCATATGAAGATCCATTTTAGTCAGTTTTATGGAGAATTTACAAATTAAATAGTTTAAAATGAAATAAACAAAAATTAACTTATTTCGAAAATAGGTTTGAGATACGTATCAGGAGTGGAAACTCCTTACTCAGCTATCTCTCACAAATTTCACCATTTTAGTCAAAATAAAAAAACACAAAAACACAAAATATTTTTTGTAATTTTTGAAAATTTTTCAATTTTTTGTATTTTTCGAAAAATTTTGGACTAAAAATAACACAAAAAAAACAAGGTACTGATAAACTAATTCCCTCCCCCAAACCTAAATGAGACATTGTCCCTAATGTCTTAAACAGTAAAATGAGAGTTAAGAAGGTCGTACCTGGTTAGCTGAAAATCTACAGGAAATTAAAGGTTAAGATCCAGATTAATCCTACGCCTCCTACCACGATCGTCCTCGGACCAATTTATCTTTGAAAGGTAAGGTCAACTCGGGGTTCATAGGCTATGAGTTGGTCTATTAGATCCGGAGCAGTTCTGGCAGTAAAGAAGAGTTCTTTCAAAGGTTTTGACACGAACCCATTTCTTCGGGCATCATCAAGAAACACACAAAGAAAATCATAAAATCCATCAACGTTGTACAACCCAATTGGTTTCTGGTGTATGTTCAGGTTCGCCCAAGATAGCACAATAAAAATTTCCTCCAGTGTACCCAAGCCACCTGGCAAAGCAATAAAAGCATCATCACGATTAATCATTTCTACCAATTGTTCAGACATACCTGGCACGATCAGTTCCTCTCCGTTTGATGGTTCAATAAGATTTGCCTCTGCCAAGGGTTTTGGGATGATTCCCAAAACGTGACTGCCTCCTTCCTGTACAGCCTTTGAAACGATCCCCATAAGTCCAAGATTGCCCTCGCCATATATTAAGTGCATATTCCTTGCAGTTAAGACTCGACCCAATTCTTATGCTGCTTCTACGTATTGTGGCTTAACACCAACACTACTACCGCAAAACACACAGATGTTTTCAACTCGTCTTCTTGAAGTGGTTTCCATTTTTTTATGTATTTCTTTCTCAACTCTGGATGCCTTCAAAAGTGCAATGACGAGCTGAATTTATAGTACCTGAAAAGGGTGAGTAATAATAGCACTAGTATCTTCCAAAGGACGATTGTTAGCTAAATAATAAAAGAAATCATGAAAGGTCAAAAAGTCTGGATCCTGTCTACGAAAATAAAGATAATTACAATAGAAAAGTGAATCAAAGCAATAATTAAGGCAACAGAATTGTGTACGCAATACGCCACTCGTTTGGTATATAAATCCATTAGGATGCATCTCAAGATTTCATTCCTTACTCAGCCATCGCTAATGAATTGGTTCTCATCTTTGTGATTGCCAAACACCATTCCTTCTGTCTTAAAATGCTCCGTTTGTGTTCTTCCTGTTGGGGTTGGTGCTCAGAGCGCCAATCCGGACCGTATTTATGTCTGACTCATGAATACGAACATCCCATTATTCCATAATATTACTTATTTATGGTTGTACCTCTTGTTTTTATATACGTATTCGATCTGATTACGATTAGATTGAAACTAAATGTGGTTTAGTGATATGTATATATTAGACAAAGGCCCGATAATATATAATGCAGTACACAGTTACAAAGTTAGTTTGTAATTGACATTGGGAAGTGTCACTGCTATATGTATATTATCAACATAGTTCCTGGTCAAGATTTGCTAACACGGGTCGGTTAGTCAAATCTGTTGAGACCAGTACATGTCGTATATCGAGACTTGGTCCGATGGTTTATCCCAATGAACCATGAGTCTGGGGAGACTCGTATAGACGTGTAGGTGTTTATAGTGTATAAACACTGAACGGCTCACCGAAGATTCTTAATGGATGGTACTGCAACGTCAATAAGAATCTTCTCGGGTTGAGTAGCATAGTGGTCCTTCGACTTGAGATACCACTGTGGATGTATGAGACATCCTCCACACTTAGATGGCAGTCACGTCACCGATCTATTTAGATCAGACCTCCGCCTGTTCGTTGGTATGGATCGATCCTCAGGATATCCTGTGTGTGTCAAGATAGGATCCGTCAGTTCTGTGTACATAGCATAGGTATTCCATATATAATTAGCAGTCTGTTAAATCTGTGGCCATAGTATACTTCGGAAGTAAGTTCCGAGTGTTATTTAGAGATTGCTAATAGATACGTCGACGAGATAATACCTATAGAGATTTGACGTTTACATCTATATCTCTGGGATTATCTGGATACCTGTGACGGAGGGATTATACGTATGCCATGACCTCGACCTGTATGATTCAGCTAGATTATATGTGATTGTCATAATCTACTGGTGGATAGATTATGGACACGAAATTGGATTTCGTGACGGATATACCTGAATCTAGAGAGTCTCAATAATGAAACATACTCGTAGAGCACTAGAGCAACATTTATGAATAATGATGATTATTTATAAATCGTTTAAACGTTAAACGAAAAATACATGCGAACGGGCTGAACCGTCATTTCCTAATTAATGTGTATTTGTATTTAATATATGATATTATTAAATACACATTAATAAATAGTCAAATAAAGGTATTTGACTTATATCATTAATATATGTATTTAAGATATTTAAAGTAAATATAATACATATGTTTGATATATTTGTATTTAATTAATTATTTAATTATTTAATTGTTAAATGATTAATATAATTAAAATATAAATATATCACCAAATGATAAAGTTAGGAAATGATTATAAGTTGCAATTGTTGACTTATACTTTAAAGGAAATGGTTGTCAAATTGATTTTGACTTCTTAAGATATTTGTTCAAAATTGTTTGAAAAATGAAAATATCTTTTTCCTTTATTTCTTGCTAAATTCGGCCATACACTTAAAATATAAGAGTTATATTTTTCTTAGTTGCATTTTTTGACTTAATTAAATGTCTTTAAAGTTGTTTTTAGATATTTAACCAAGTTGAACAAATGTAAGGTGAAATGAAATTGAAATTAATTAACTTGTATTTGGTTTGGTGAATTTTGGCCAAGGCATCTTTGATACAAGTATATATTATTTTTCATTTCATTTCATTGTTAACCTAATACACTTTAAAAGAAAACTCCATTAATGGAAACCAAAGGAAGCTTGTGAGAAAGAAAGAAGAAACCAAAGAAAGCTTGATTTTTAGTAAGTTTTTCCAACTTACTATTAGAAAGGAAAATGTTCCTTAGGATCTAGGCTTTAACATATGATGTTCTTAGGTTATTTCTTTGTTTATTCTTTGTGTTTTTTATGATGGAAGTTTTGGTGAAAGTGTAGAGCATGTATGATGAAGGAAGCTTATGGCTATTGTAGTAATAAGTGTTCTTTTATGGTTTTGGAAACCTTGTTGCTAATCTAGAGTTTTTGACCCACTCTTAGATGACCTAGATTTGATCTTGAGTTGTTTCATTGTGTTGAGACTTTGATTGGATGGAAGAAACATGATTGAAGTATTGGATTTAATCAATTTGGTCTAATTTGTCCAATTTGAAGAAATTGAAAAATTAGGGTTCTTGACCAATTCCAAATTTGGGGCTTTTCATATATGTTGTGTATTTGGATGTGTATATGATGCTTATAAAGTTTCATGTTCATTGGATTAGATTTTGATGTGTTTTGATGCATGAAATGACAAAGTGCACAAAATGGCACTAATGTAGTGCATTCGGCCAAGGATGGACTTTTGGGAATTTTTGGTGCTTTTGGTGTTTTGATGTTTTGAACATGTTAAGTTCATCTTAGAAATGATTTAGAATCATTCAAAATTGATTAGATCAATTTCGGACTAAAATGGACAAAATACCAATATAAGGGTAATTTGGTAAATTCACTTGACTATGATTCATTTGAATTTTGTTTCATAATTTGATTATTGGATAATTAAATAAATATGTTTATTTAATTAATTCGAGAAAAAGTTTTGAAATCGGAAAATTTGATTTTCCACCGCTTCCGCTGCGTTACCGGATTCTGCCCCTAAAACCCCAACACTTCTCTACAAAAATAACACACAAAATTAAAAACTCTACAACATGTATACAGAAAATATAAAAACAGAAATTACAACAAATTGCATGGGTTGCCTCCCTGCTAGCGCTAAATTTTTTATCTTCAGCCAGACGTGACTGAAATTCATATGTTAATGAGGTTTCAATGTCGTTTTGGATGTCTGATTAAAGACAATCCCGTGAGCGTTGCTTTTGAAGGGTCTCTTCCAACGGTAAAGTGGCAAAAAAAGTTTTGTCCCATTCAGTGCTTGTGCCACCTTTTTAACCTTTGTTGCTCCAGTGGTTCCTGAAAAGAAAGAAAGAAAATCAGAAGGTCTTGTATGGTGTTTGACTTTGAATGAAAGTTCCATTCTGTCAAGATTCTGGGTGATATCTTTGATTTGTACTCCCCAAAATAGTGATGTTTCGCCTGGATTCTCTGGATCTTCAATTTGGTCTGACATTTTCTCCTCCATTTGCTCTGTTTCTTGCTCCACCTTTTCTTTACAGATGTATTTTAGGATTTCCACATTCAATTCTTCATTTGTAATATGTGAAATGCATGCTCCAGAAGTATCAACGTGAGGATGTATAGATGTGTCTGACATTAGGTCATCATCCTCTGAGGCTGATGTGATTGGCTCAGATAGATCTTCTTTAAACATTTGTGTAAAACATTCTCCAAGATCTTCATTTTGAGGCTGAAAAGTTTCATCCTCATTTGTTGGTGCAATTGGTACTAACAGCTCAGCTTCATCCTCGTCAGAATCTGAATAATAAAAATCAAATTGAGACTTCGCGGGTTTGGGTTCTCGAACTAATACCTCAGATTCCTGATACTGCTCAGCCTCCTCATCTGTTAATGTGTCATTGTGGATCTTTGGGTACTCGAAGGCTTTGTCAGTTTCATCTGATAATTCTTCTTGAGGTAACTGTCTCGTTTGATCTGTCAGTCTCTGAATGAATTCTGATTGTCTCTGAATACTTTCAAATTGATTCTGGCATGTTTCAAGCATTGTATCCAACTTTTCGTCTTGTTTCTTGACCCAATCTTTGAGCATGTCAATCATCTGATCTTCTTCTGATTGTTGATGAATATCATTGTATGTGGGTGGTGGATAAGATGGAAAATGTGGTTCTGTGAAATGTGATGGCTCGTCATACCATGAAGGATCTTGATAACTCTGCCACCCTAGATGGTAGTTGTATTCGCAATAATCTCTAGGGTGGTTACCATTACATATGTCACATCTCCCCATTGCGTCTTGTTGAGCAAATGTGGTATTGATTGGTTCTGGCATCCAGTGATAATTGTTGGGCTGGACAACAGGCCTCAGAAAACCGGACTGTTGCTCCCAGATTTGGGGTGTATCTTCTAGTAAAGCTCGTGATCTCTCAATCTCCCAATAATGTTCCATTTTTTCAATTACCTGAAAATACAATGAAGAAATAAAAATTAAAGATAAAGAAAATTAGATACAAGTAAATTAGATAGCTTCAAAATTAATAACTCAAGAAAAATAAGTCCCCGGCAACGGCGCCAAAAACTTGACCGGCGTAAATACACGCGTATAACGCAAGCGCACGTATCGTTCAAGTAGTATAAAAATATCGATCCCACGAGGACTTAATTCTTACTGTTGTTATTAATTATTGAATTTATTTATTTACAGATATCTAATTGAGGGAGAAGAGAATGATTGCTTGATTGAGTTGGTTGATTGTAGATTTGCTAAATAAATAAAAAGACAAAAGAAAATACTAAGGAAAATAACAAATGACACAAAGATCTTGGGTTGTGAATCATTCTAATATCTTTTAAAAGATGAAGTGATTATTTTATTTTTGTGTAATAATTCATTTTACTAACCTGGAACACGAAATTATGCAAAAGCCTATGTCGATGGTCAGACGCAAATACCCAGTTTAACCCAATTGAACCATATGTCTATGTCAACCAAATTATCTGGATTCATTAAATTTAAGTTCCAATTATGGCTACCCCCGCCCGACAGGTATATGTCTATCCTGTAAGGAAATCTATTAAAGGCTTATCTATCCTCAAGGAAGATCGTGGGCTATTAAGTCTAAGGCTGAAACCTAAAATCCCTATGTCTAGTTCATTTTAGATTTACCACATCAATCTTATTGGTGATCAGACAACAAGAAGCATTAAGCTTAAGACTTAATAAGTCAACCTTTAAATTACCCAAACTATAAAATAACCCCTTATAAACCGGTGATATTAGAATTCATCACAACCCTAGATAACTAACACATAACTAGGGCTAGTAAAAACTTAAAAGTAAAAGACATAAAGTAAAAATGCTGAAAAGTAAAAGACATAAAGTAAAAGCTGAAAAGTAAAATAAAATAAAATGCTAAGGTAAAAAGGATCAACTTTTACTATTTACTATTTAGATATCTCCCTTAATATAATATATTAACTTGTGATTATTTTACCAACCAGCCATATAGGCGGTAACCTGATTAAGTCAAATTAAGTCCAACCAGCCATAAAGGCGGAACCAAAATAAACCTGCCATATAGGCGGTAAGAAAATTTAATTATCAACCGACCAATCTGGCGGTATCTTTGATTAGTCAGGTTTAAACCAGATTAAAATGAATTACCAACCGACCAATCTGGCGGTATCCTTTTTAAGTCAATATTTTAAATAGTGAATATATTATTTTTAAGGGAGATTAATCTAAATAGTAACAGTAAAAGTATTACCTTTCACCATAGCTGGGGAAGTTACCTCCTCATGGTGAATAGTAAAAACTGTAAAAAGTAAGAAAATAAATTACTATATTTACAAAACGTAATTAAAATTATTTACAAAACTAAAAAAAACTAAAAACTAAAAGAAACTAGAGAGAGAAACTCCCTCTTTACATCAAAGAGATGAGAGAGTGTGGTACAACTGAAACTGAAATCTCGAGCTCAATTTATAGGCCTCAGTGGGGTTCCAGCGTCGCGACGCCAAGGCATTTGGCGTCGCTACGCCAGCTTCTGTCGACGTGGCACGCTCTGGTTCGTCGGTTGTAGATTCTGGATAAGGTGATAAGGTGAGACGTGGCAAGGTGGTTATGGCTCAATTATTGTGACACGTGGCGGCTTCTGATTGGTCGGCTAGATTCTTATCCGCCACTTTTCAGATAGGGATAAGAGAGCCAATAATTGATGCTGACGTGGCGCTGACGTTGCCTTTTTCGTCCAATTTTCACTGTTTTGGCCAAAATCACCTACAGAGTGTCCTGAAAATTTATTTATCTACAAAATAACACAAAACACATCAAAATATCCACAAGACTCAAGAAACTTTACAAAATATTAGGTTAAATGAGTGGGAAATAATGATAGATTTACCTCTCATCAAATAGTAATTTTGCTAGGCATAATTATTTAATTAAATATGATTTAATTACGTCGCAACAGAAAATTCGTTAATTTGGAATTAGCGAACCCGAGCCCGGGAGTGTTTACGGGTCCACTCGCATTTTGAATTTAAGTGCGGCCCACAAGTCACATCACGCGTCACATCATTAGTCATTCTTGTGATGTAAGTCACATCAACTTTGAGTGATGTGATGGATGTCACTTTTGTGAGTGATGTGAGTTGTTGGAAGGCTTTAATGCCTTGTACCTTTTGAATTTGATTTTTTGGTATTAGATTTTAGAAATCCAAATACACAACAACAACCTCATTCTTCTCTCTCCTCCTCTCCCATTCGCCAAGGGCCAATTTTTCTCTCAAGTTCTTGGCTTGGCCGAGAACTACAACAAGCAAAGGGGAAGATTTGTGGCAAATTTTTCCAAGATGCTAGCACATCCAAGAGGTCTTACAAAGGTGATAGGGAAACCCATTCATGAGCATGGAATCCATTTACAAAGCTTGGAGCTTGAAGATCATTTCCATGGAGGTTGACCGAAACACAAGGAGCACAAATTTGGGCTTGGCCAAGAGCTTCAATTGAGAATAAAATTTTTGTGTTTCATCGCATCGCAAATTCGATCAAAGTGACTATTTCCACAACTTTACTTTGATGTATTCACACTTTTCATCGCTTAAATTGATCTTGGTTTGACCTAGAAAACCCAACAATGGTATCAGAGCGGTTTTTAAGCATGAAATTTACTTAGGGTAAAATTTGGGTAAAAATGATTTGAGCATGTTTTGATGAAATTGTTTTATTGAGTATGCTTGAATGATGATAACTTAGAGTTATTTGTGATCAATTTGATGAAAATTTAATTGGATCAAATTTTCCCCAAAAACTTGGCTTGGCCGAAAGTTTGGTGCCCTAAATGTCATGGTGATTTTTATTTTTTGAATCATTGGATGAGTTTGAAAGACTTGAGAATGTTGATTTAGGATTCAATTGGATTGAAATCGGAATCGGACAAAGAAAACCCCAATTGCCGTGAATGATAAGCATGGAAATGATATGATTTTTTGATTCAATTATGTTGGACATGTTTTGATGATAATGAGCATGATTAATTGAGTAAATTGGTATTTTGGAAATGTTAATTTGATTAATTAATTATGGCTATACACTTTAATTGATTTAATTGTGATAGTTGGAATATTATGATTAAATTAATTGGGCTAAGTGTGGAATTGGGCTTGTAAAGTTGTATTTGGGCTTAATGGGCTTGGTTGGGCCAAGTTTGGTTTAGGTTAATTGGTTGGATCCAATTAGGCCCAAAACCATATCCATAAAGTCCAAATATAACTAATGGACCTTTAAAATTTTAATTGGGCCTAATGGGCCTAATTGGTTTCTTGACAAATTAGGGTGATTCGTTACTTGGGCTTTGGTATTTGGGTTTGACCCATATTGACCAAAGTCCATGCCTTTAATTGAAAGCCCATTGGACTTTAATTAAATTGACATTGGATGTTAATTAGACTTTGAGACCCGTTTAGATTAGATTTAGAATCTAATTCGCAAAGGCTCATTAATAAAGTGTAATGATTTAATTTAGAATTAAATAAAGAATTAGTGTTGAATACAAATTAAATTGGATTTAATATTGTAGTTTAATATAATTCAAGAATTCGTACTTTGAGTACTTATTCATAAAACGAGTTGGACTCGCGCAAATCAAATCGTTGTTTGAACATTGGATGGTCATTAATTTCAGATTAATTAAATGGATTAGATTGATTGATAACATGCTTTGTGTGAATACATGGATATGATGTATGAATAATGTATATCAGATGGATATTAGATGGGTGAGGGCAATTTTGGAAATTGTTGTAATAAATTTAGAATTTATTAATTGGACCTGCGTGTCCAGCCTATTACCTCTTGACTCTTTGTATTTCTCTTCTCACCTATTCCCCTCAATGTAAATGAGGTTTCTTTAGAAGTGTTATGTAATTGGGTAGAAGTAAGATTTGTGCTAGCGGGAGAGAGGAAATGGAGAGATTTTTTCTAGAAACAAAGTGTTTTAAATATCCATCCGCATATCATTATTAAATTTATTTACGCGCCTTATTATGTTTTAGAATGCATGTTTAAGGGTGTATGATGATGAGACCTAACAAAGATAATTAATTGGTTGCCAATTACGCGAAAAAAACCGTCACCACATATTAAGCGTTTTCCTTCCATTGAATGATTCATTCTCAAGATCCAAGATTGTCACTGGTTTGTTGGCCAAAGTCAAGACCTTTGTCCATCGCGGATGTGTTTGAATCATGAAGGCTTTGTTCCATATCACATGTCTTGTCCAAGTTGTGATTTGTTAGCCAAAGTCAAGATCACTTCTTGTCCATCGACATCGATTACAAAGCTTTCCAAGGTCAATGGGTTCCGCTTAACTGGAATAATTAAGTTTGTTGTGCCAAATCCAAGGCTTAGTTGATTCAGAGGAAAAAAGTTACGAAAATATATTGGATATATTGGCATATATTAGATATATGTTTCGGACTTGGATGTCCACCTACTGGATCTAGGAATTGGATGAGATCCAATTGATCTTAGAGATCTACCTAGTTAAATATCATACAATTTGTTGGCCAAAGTCAAGGTTGTGTGTTATTTAATGGGATCCTAGCCCACTAGGAAACAAGGTTCCCGAGTACTTAACAGAGGGTTAGAGGCTCGCCGAAAAATAGTGGGAGGCAAGTATTAAATTTGCAAATTCGTTTAGATACTTGCCAATACGCGCTCATTTCAAATTTTTCGTCAAATTAATTATATATATTAGTTGGACTAATATTTAATCGTTGTTTTAATTAAACAGTTGGACTGTATTCAAACTACTTCAATTATAGTTGATTATATAATTGGATTATAGTAATCAATATATTTGAATTTTACCAATTAAAAATTATAGTTGATTATATAGTTAGACTATAGTAATCATTATATTAAATAGTACCAGAAATCGTTGATTAGATAGTTAGACTATTGGAATCAAGATAACTGAAAGATTAGCGTTTAAAACATAATCATGGGTGAGAATGTCTTTAAACGGCTTTAATTTTCAAATTGGGAATAGAACCTCAGGATAGTCCTAG
Source organism: Zanthoxylum bungeanum (assembly GCA_019454045.1). NCBI lineage: Eukaryota > Viridiplantae > Streptophyta > Magnoliopsida > Sapindales > Rutaceae > Zanthoxylum > Zanthoxylum bungeanum. Next base: position 38,628 of record SKCR01048399.1, on the reverse strand, counting down.
GAACTGAGAAGTTATTCTATTTGATAGAACAATCTCTTGGGCCTAAGCCAGGAGTTGAGCAAATAGTAGAACATGATATTTGGAATATTCATGTGATAATAATTTTACTGCTCAATCCATTATGCTTACCGCAATGACTCTTTAATTCCGTCGTGAGAATTAAGGATTAGATCTTTATACCATGATGTTGAAATTAAAGAATCTTCATAGATCTATTTTTAGATCTTAGAAGTAAAAATTGCAAAAGAAGCTCTTTCACTCACGTATGTCAGAGGGTACATCTGTCGAGCACTTGGTGTCGCAGATGATTGCTGACATCGATCAGCAAGGTTAGATGGGCACTACCTACGTGGCCGAGACTGCCAAAGATTTGATATTATGGTCTCTACCCAAAAGTTGGGGCAGGTTCATTATGAACCAGGAGTAAACTCTTGGAGATTTGATGGCTATGCTCAAGGAGGCAAAGCCAGAGCTTCTAAAAGGGGCAAAGGCAAAATCATCACAGTCTTATGGGAAGACAAATGACATATCCCAAGATGTCTGCCTAAACTGTGGCAAACGGGGTCACTGGAATCGTGACTGCCGTATGGACAAGGCAGACATGAAGGAAGTGAAGAGGGGCAAGGCTCCGGTTTCAAGAATGTTTGTCAAAAACATGTTCGCTACTATTATTAAAATTGGATTTTAGATACTGGATGTGGTACATATTTATGTATTGATGTACAGAATCTGCTGATTAGCAGGAGACTGACTTCAATTGAGATTTATCTGCGAATCAAAAACGGGACGAGAGTCGCTGTTTTAACCGTAGAAACCTAAGTTTAGAAACTACCCTTCGGGTGTGTACTTAAATTAGGAAACTGTTATAATGTACCTAGTTTGACTAGAAACATTATCTCTATATTAGGGTTTAACCCATTGCGGGTATACCTTTATATTCTAGAACACTAAAGTGTTTTATTTTATAAAGATGATATTGAGATAAACACATTAGATGTGAATAACAGTATTTATATTTTGAATATAAATAAATCTCAAACATATGACATGACAAACAAATAGCTCAAACTGAATTAATCAGATGAGACTTATTTGTAGCATTGTTGTCAGGGACACATTAAACAAGACTCGTATATCCACACTTTCGAAGAGTGGATACTAGGACGGATTTGATTCTATTCAAATAATGTCTACGAATCTAGTTTATTAGGCAAAGTGCCTAAAACACCTTTTACTTGGTAAAAGTAAAAGTGTCACCGATCTGTTAGCCCTCGTTCATAGTGACGTAAGTGGGCCCATATCTAGCTAGGCTAGAGGTGGATATGAATACTTCGTAACCTTTACGGATGTGGCATCGCATTATGGTTATGTGTTTCTTTTGAAACACGAATCAGAAACTTTTGATAAATTCAAAGAGTTTCGACACAGAGTATAAAAACAGATCGACAAGAGTATTAAAACATCACGTTTGGACTGTGATGGAGATACTTAAGCAATAAGTTTCTCGATACCTGAAAGTGTATAATATTCTTTCACTGTGGACTCCTCACTGAACACCTCAATTGAGCGGTGTGTCAAAACGGAGAAACCAAATTTTGTTGGACATGATAAGGTTAATCATGAGTCGCTCTGAGCTACCATTTTCCTTCAAGGGATATGCATTAAACAGTGCAAAACTTATTTTGAATAAGGTTCCATAAAAATATGTTAGACAGACTTCATATTAGATATGAACATGAAAGAAACCAGGTTTTCTCATTCCTGAAGATTTGGGAATGCTAGGCATATGTTTGGATGATACCAAACTAGAACCGAAATCGGATAAGTGCCTAATTTGTAGGTTATCCTAGGGAAACCAAAGTATAGTACTTATACAACTCACAAGAGAACAATGTAATTGTTGTTCGCCATGCGGTTTTCCTAAGAGGAATACCTATATGCAGTGGTAAGTGGGAGGAAAGTAAACCTCGATGAAAATCGGAGTAATACTGTTCAAGGCACCGATTCCTTAATGGAACACAAACAGTTCATCAGGGATGAAACTGTACCACAGTCTTCAATACAAAAGAACTGCGCAAGTCGGAGAGAGTCAGAAAACAACCTGGGAGGTATGGGTTTCTGATCTCACCTCATAAAGATGTCAATCTTATTGAGGAAGACAAACCAACTATGTATGAGGAAATGATACAAGGTATCAACTCCTTGTCTTGGCAAAGTGCCATGATATCCGAAATGGATTCCATGTATATCAACCATGTTTGGAGACTGGTTGATATACCGGAAGGCATTGTGCCTAATGGTACTATATAAGTCTTCAAGGAAGACATACATGGATGACAACATACCAACGTACAAAGCTAGGCTTGTAGTGAAAAGGTATCGTTATCAACATTGTGTCGATTACGAAGAAACCTTTTACTCGTTGCCATGGTTAAATTCATTTGGATAATGCTTGCTAATGCTGCATGTTTCATTTATGAAATATGGCAGCTGAACGTCAAAATCGTTTTCCTTAAACGGAAACCTTTTGGAGGATGTTTACAACATCCTGACGGTTTTGTCGTACCAAAACAAGCAAACAAGGTTTACAAGTTAAATCGATCTATTTATGGATTGAAGCAAGCACAACGTTCTTGGAACTATCATTTTGATGTAATCATAATGGTATATGATTTAATTCAAAACGAAAATTATTCTTGTGTATATAAGGAGGTTAGTGGGAGCGCACTGACGATGATTGTCCTAAATAATGATGATATATCATTTCTTGGAAATGACATTCCCATAATACAATCGGTCAAAGCTTGGCTTTCATGAAAATTATCCATAGAATTCTTGGGAGAGACAACCTTTATTCTAGGAATAAAGATCTACTGGGATAGATCTAAAAGTTATTGGCACTCTCCGAGAACTCGTACATTGAAATAAATGTACGCGACCTGGTATCTCATATACTTTGAGCATATGGAGTCACAATCAGGCCAATCCAAGTGATAGTCATTAGATTGATGTTAAGAACATCCTTAAGTATCTTAGAGAAACTAATGATGCTTTCTTATGCTATGGAGAAGGAGAACTTGAAGTGACTGGGTTCACCGTTGCAAGTTTCCTTACCGATAAAAACGACTATAAATCGTAATAAGGCTACTATATAGTTTGAATAACGAAACAATGAGCTGGAAATCTTCCAAGCAAGATACTGTTGCCGAATAAACAACAAAAACAGAATATTGATGTAGCTGAGGCAGCAATAGAAGCCTTTTGGATCTATAATAATCCTAATTAGATTAGGAGTAGTTCTGTTAGCAGCTGAGCTAGGCTACATCACAAGCTAAAGAATTAATGGTCTCATCAACGATCCAGATATATACTTCAATATTACATCTGATTCGTCGGATCATACATCGTGGTGATGTGATGATCGAATAGAACTCATCAGATGATAACCTTGCAAATCCGCTGACGAAAACATTTTCTCAGCAGAAGTTTGAGCGAACTGTACATAGTTCAAGTGTTGGACACTTGAGTGGTTGGCTATAGGCCAAGTGGGAGATTGTTGGACAATTATGACCCATAGCATCACTATTTGTACAGAACATTGTGTTATTGTACAAATTAACTATGTGACAAAGGAAATTGCTCTTTTATCATTTGTAATTGGATTACCAAGATACATAAATGATAAAAGGTCCTTATGATTAGTTCCGGATTGAGATGATATGAGACAGTATCAATCCACAAAGGTTTAATCATTAAATAATCCATAGTCGTAGTATTATCGAGTTTGGACATCGATAATGCGGAATAGACTAGTATTACACTTGTGCGCATTGTGAGAGCATAACGTCATAGAAACTTACGACAATCAATATACTTTGGTTTTGGTCGTCCAGGGCTTTAACCGGTTCTGTGTACGCCTCTTCTGGGTATATTGAGAATCGTGGTGTATTGGGTGTGATGTCAAGATAGAAGTATCACTCCAGTCATATGGAGATGATGGTCACGTAGGATACGGAACTGGTGCTCTTATATGCTGCAGCTATCGGGATAATATGACTAGGTCATGTTTATCCGATTATAGAGACTAGTTACCAGAGATCTGATATGTGCTTCGTACGGGGCATACACAATTCCAACCCCAGACCTAGCACGTGACATCCGATACTGGATCGCAATATGTAATACTTCGTATACTACGCCTGATACAGATTACATATTCCTTTAAGAATATTTCTGGAGAATCGGGTAGGCACGGTGCTTTGCTAGAAGCCAACCATGTCTTGTAAATCGGTTAAAACATAGTACTAGGTACGTACGTGTTCGGATAGTCCGACAACCGGATTTACTTCCAATATATCCGGGGATCTCATGGGTCTCTTCCTGAAGATTCACCGATGACGTATGACTCGCACATAATTAATCTGGGATTAATTATGTGAGAGAAAAAATTAATCTAAGATTAATTACGAAGATATTTTATTTGGGATAAAATACTATTTAAAGAGAGATAACGATTAATTTGGAATTAATCGATAAATTAATATATTCGATATATTAATCGAAATTAGATTTCGACGCAGAATTAAAATTAGATTTTAATTCGGACGAACGAGTTAATTTAGAATTAATTCGCTAGCGACGTGAATAGTAATTTTGCTAGGCATAATTATTTAATTAAATTTAATTTAATTACGTCGCAACGCAAAATTCGTTAATTCAGAATTAGCGAACCCAAGCCCGTGAGTGTTTGCGGGCCCACTCGCATTTTGAATTTAAGTGCGGCCCACAAGTCACATCACGCGTCACATCATTAGTCATTCTTGTGATGTAAGTCACATCAACTTTGAGTGATGTGATGGATGTCACTTTTGTGAGTGATGTGAGTAGTTGGAAGACTTTAATGCCTTGTACCTTTTGAATTTGATTTTTTGGTATTAGATTTTAGAAATCCAAATACACAACAACCAACTCACTTCTTCTCTCTCCCTCCTCTCCCATTCGGCCAAGGGCCAATTTGTCTCTCAAGTTCTTGGCTTGGCCGAGAAACTACAACAAGCAAAGGGGAAGATTTGTGGACAATGTTTCCAAGATGCTAGCACATCCAAGGGGTCTTACAAAGGTGATAGGGAAACCTATTCATGAGCATGGAATCCATTTACAAAGGTGAAGATCATTTCCATGGAGGTTGACCGAAACACAAAGAGCACAAATTTGGGCTTGGCCGAGAGCTTCAATGGAGGAGAAAATTTTGTGTTTCATCGCATCGCAAATCCAATCAAAGTGAGTATTTCCGCAACTTTACTTTGATGTATTCACACTTTTCATCGCTTAAATTGATCTTGGTTTGACCTAGAAAACCCAACAATCATAACATTATCAAATTTTACATGCCATTATTTTGGTGATTACTTCAATCCATATCAAGACTTAACCATCTTACACACTTTCTTTTCTTGTCATGGGGCAAAAAACCCATCCGTTTGTTCCAAATAGATTTATTCTTCCAAATCTCCATTAAGAAATACTGTTTTCACATCCATTTGATGTATTTCGAGATTGCGCAAAGCTGCAATTGCTAGTATTATCCTAATGGAATTTATTCTCTTCACAGAAGAATATGCATCAAAGTAGTCTAGGCCTTCTTTTCGCTTATAACTTTTAATTAAAAGTCTAGTCTTATATTTATCAATCGATCCATCAAATTTCATTTCCTCTTGAAAATCCATTTAGACCCTAGAGGTTTATATACTAGAGGAAGTTCCACTAGTTTCCATGTGTGATTTTGGTAAGATAGAATCAATTTCATTATTAATTGCTTCTTTCCACAAAGGTCCTTTTGCACAGCTCACAACTTCTTTAAAGGTTTGTGGTTCACCTTCTAGCAAATAAGTCGGAAAATCTGGACCAAAAGATTTTTATGTCCTTACTCTTTTGCTATGTCTAGGTTCAGCCTCAACCTCATCTTCTTGTTCTTGGTCTTGACTATTTCTTCTACAGTCTCATGTATTCATTTAGACGAACTCGATCCTTCAATTGTTCTATATGGAAATACATGTTCAAAGAATGATGCATTTCTTGACTCTATTATCATATTCTTATGGACATCTGGAATTTCAGATGTATGCACAAGAAATTGATAAACACTGCTATTATATGCATAACTAATGAAAATACAATCAACTGTCTTTGATCTTATTTTCACCATCTTAGGAGGAATGACCACCTTAGCAAGACACATATACACTCGTAAGTATTTGTAAAAAGGTATTCTACCTTTCCATAATTTATAAGGGTTTTGTCTTTTCCTTTCAGGGTTTCTTATTTAGAAAATAATTTACCGACAGTACAGCTTCCCTCACATATTCTGTGGTAACCCAAAACTTATCAACAGTGCATTCATCACTAAAGGTAATAAAATATTTATTACCACTCATTGTTTGAATGAAGTTAAAACATATATATCATTGTAAATTTAGATAAATAGATTCAGTGTTCCTATTGATTGTTTGAGATGAAGACTTAATTAGTTTTTCCTCAACACATGATTCACATCGAATCAATTTGGAATGTAGGTATATGCTTCATGTTAATCAACTTAGCGTGCTATAGATTATGAGACTCAAGCAAATAAGCATGAGATATATCTCATTCATCTTAGGATTAATATCCCATCAGATACATATTTCTTACCCACATAGATTTTATTTTTGGACAAAACTACCAAGTCCAATCTCAAACACCATCCAGAAATCATGCTTATTCAAAAGAGATCTTGACATGGAATTTCCTTAATTTTTAAAATGAACAAACTATTATCCAGTGTCAACACCTTTCCTTGACCTTCTATTTTGAAAAGGTTGAATTTTCCATAAATAGTTTTTTTTTCTCAATTTCTTGTGGGTTTACAACAAGTAAACCACCTCTTGTGATAACACACATTTTTAGTAATTCTAGTATCAATTCATCATTCTTGTGAATTTAAGATTTCTAGATCTAATTCTATTAGAAAAGAAATAATTTTATAACAGAAACATCCTCAGTGATATATTCTACCATGCTGGCTTCTTGAGCCCGTTTCTGTTTTTGGTAACACGCATTTTGATACCTTGTGTCTCATTTTCATTATTATGATTCTTATACACTCATCAAGTATATAAAATCTCATATTCCATGAAACTTTCATATCATAATTTTATCAAAGTACATTCAGTTAATTCTTACATAGACATAATTAACTTATTTCCAATTTAATAAAAGTAAATAATTTTATTAATATTAAGCTTAAATAAAATTTAGTTTTTACATCACTTTGACAAAAACTGAACTTTCTCAATACCCCAATTCATTGATATTTTCTTGTTTGATATATCCTCTCAGTTCTACAGCAAGCCACCCTTGAAGAGTTTCTCTAACATGACATTTTTTTGCATGTGATAATGTATTTGGCATATGTAATATTCTACATTACCCAAATCATGTTGTTGACCATCATTGATTTTATCATTTTGATGTCCAATATGAGCATTGTATACCACATACAACTCTTGCAATCTTTTAAAATACGAGCATTTTGTATCGTCATGACTGTCTTGACAAACACAACATTGTGTCACTTGACTCAAATCCAACGATTTGGTCTGAAAAGCCTTTAGCTCAGCCACATCATCAAACAATCTAGCATTCTCTAATGTCATCTCTATGTCGTGCTTACACACCAAATTACTCAACTCAGAAACATGGTTTTTAATTCAGCAATATCCTTTGCAACACTTTCGCAAATACAATCTAACACATTTTCAGGTTTTGCCTCAAGCCAACCATTCTGACCATTGCCATGACAAAACCTTGATTGTACTGAATCTGAACCAGGCATTTCAAGAATTTGTTTTAAGATTGTAGGAAACAACAAGTTATAATACTTAACTATAATATAAAATATTATAATAAAATCACATCGAGTAAACTAGCAATATACATAATAGAAACTAAACAAAATTTCAGTAAAATGCGAGTCCCATGATGTACACAGTCTCCTTAAAATAGATTCACCACCCACCATTTTGTTTGGGATAAATCAGTGTCCATTTCCCAAGGTAAAAAAGGAACTGGTAGTTCCGGTGTACCTCTGAACCACCACAGCGAACTTCTATAATGTCCGAACTTGATCAGGATAAAATGACAGGAAATGAAATCACAGCGAAGCACAATTAACATAGTAAACAGAGACAACACCAAAAACAACCATTGGAACGACTACTGGAACACCTAAAACTGCAACTGGAAAATGGACTCTTTGAGTTTTCAAATTTGTTGGTTTTTTTGGACTTAGTAAACTAAAGATTCTCTTTTGATTTAAATAAGCAAAAAACCTTTGCCATTCCATAACTGTAGGGATTAATTTCGCTTTGAATTTAAATGAGGCTCACGCGAGCTTGGCTCGATTTGGGCCACATTCGTGTACGCAAGACGTGAGGGCGCACATTAGATCAAGGCCAGCCAACCCCGAATCAAACTGTGATTTGCACCCTCCATAGGTGCACGTGTAGAGAGGGCCTCTATCCATAAGTTCTGACCATCCCATAAACTAGCATCTATACATAAGCATTACTTGGCTTTATTATATAATATATGTGAGATTACTTAAATTTCCTTTATTTTCCCTTCTCAATGGGTGTACATTATGAGACAATTTCTTATTCACCCGAGTATCATTTTGAGCGTATCAATATACCATTCCGAAATTCTCACGGAGGAAAAGCCGAAATACTCAAGACCTCATCATTTTCATAAGTGGATCCCATTTAAAATTGTGCCTCAAAATAGGAAAACATGCATACATTTCCCTTATTTCCAACAATAGGTTCTTCAAACCTTTTTATCCGGTTACAAAATTTTGATTGCTTTTTGACAAAGACAGTGACATTTTGTGCAATCATTGTAAGAGTATGTTTGAATTTTGTTGACAGATTCTCATTATTTCTGCTTCATAATTCTTAATTTGTGTTACTAAGGGGCTAGATTTTTTTATTTATTAACTTCTAATGCTGAAGCACTAGAGTCTCTTCAATTACTCAATTTACTAAAGTAATTTCTTCATTTATTTGTGGGAGTATAATATAGCAATCACAAAGCAACTATTCTTTTGGAGAGTTGAAGGCTTGAAGCCTAGGTTTTTCCATCTTGAATGTGGAGTTCGCTACAACGATGAAGCCATTTTGGTGTTAAGAAGAGTGAAATTCACTGGAGGGAATATTTTCTTGGGAGTTATTAAAGAGCTAATGTGGGTGCACTACAAAAATTATACCCTTTAGCGTCGAAATAAATCGACGCCAAAATCCATATTTTCGACGCCAAATATAATTAGCGTCGAAATAATTAGACGCAAAACGTGGACGCCGAAATATCGATGAGAATAACTTTTAGCGTCGAAATAAATAAATGCGACGCAGAAAACTATATTTTGCGTCCAATTTATTTCGACGCTAAATTAAATTTTCCGACGCTATAGGTTCTATTTGGCGACGAAATAATTCGACGCTAGAGTATATTAAAAAAGTAATATCTGTATACTTACAGCGGCGATTTTTTTGTAACTATTAGCGTCGAAAGTTTCGACGCCAAAAGTCAAACTTTTAGCGTCGACTGTTTTGACGAAAATAGTTAAAAAAATTTGTTTTTAAAAAAAATTATTAATTTATTTTTTTTTGGTCTAAAATAATTAATTTAATATTTAATTAATTGAAAAAAATTTCTGATTAATAACAGAATTACGAAATATTATAATAATAATTATATTGAATTTTTTTTTAGAAAAAAAAACATATTATATTAAAACTATTTGTTCAAAATGTTTATACAAAACCAAATATAAAATTTATTGCTCCTGTGATGGGGGAACGCTCGAGCCCGATGCACCCTGACTGATTGAGGCCTCCAACATCTGACGGAAATGGAGCATTTGCTGTTCTAACTGGTCCATCTTCTTCTCGTGGTCCAGCTTGACCTGTTGTAGCTCGTCCTTAGTCTGCTTCAGCTCGTCTCGGGTGGTGGCTAACTCGACTCGAAGAGAGGTATTTTCCGAATTAACAGTATTGCGTCCAGATGATGTCGGCTTCTTACGAGTGCCAAGGCCAATGTTGTAAGCTGTCTGATTCTTGAAAACCAATTGCGACAACTGCTCATCTGGTATCGGGTCGGACCCTGTCTCCTGAGTTTGATATTGGAGTTCCATCATTTCGTTCTGTTTCAAAAAATAAGTTAATATTAGAATTTGAGAAAAAAAATTAACATATATAATATTAATTATTTTATTTTAAAAACTGAAACTTACATAGCAGCGTTCGGCTTCTTCATTTATCCATTTGTTTCTCTCATTGTAATGCGTCACACGGAAAAATTCTGGAAATGATTGCACCTCACCTGTGCTACTCTGTTATAAACAGAAAATAAATTCAATATTATTCCACATTAGTAAAAACAATGAACTGTTTTACGTTAGGATATATTTACCTCAGAATGCTCGGCACGATGTTGGATAAATGGCTTCGAACCTCCACGGTGGTTAAAACGCAAGTGATTTCGATTTTCCGCATTTGCGTGACATTTATCCTGCATTTACCAACACTGTAAGCACCGAAAACAAAGACAATTATAAATTTCCGTTTATTTCAAAATTTACCGCGTGTTTTTTGCTAGACCAAAGCTCACATAAGAATGTCCAGTTTTGCTCCTCTATAAAATCAGGCTTGTGTTGTGGAGCATCTGAAGGTCCATATTCGTCGAATATTGGTTTCAGGACTTTTGTCCTATAATCCTTATAACTTTTCCCCATGTGGTAGTAAATATATTGTTGGACATTCACTTTGGTCAGATCGAAGTCGAACCACTCCTACATGAATAGCAACCGAGTAAAAATAAGTATAAAATAAAAATATTAACTAACAAACAATATTGAAAACTTAATACCGTACGGAAACTCACAAGTAACGAAGAGAATAGCTGGTTGATTTTCGTCTCCAACGGTATCTTTCTCCAAGAAACGTAGTTTTGGGGAGTTTCAAATCGAGCTATAGCTCCTATGGCTGTAGTAAACGCTGAATTATGTTGTCTGACTTGATTGTGTCCATCATCTGATATCTCAATCCGGATACAGCCGTGAGCCTTAACGTACTTAGCCAACCCCAGACCACGGGTACGTCCTCGACCCTTCGCTGTACTGGACTCACATGTGCTAGCAGAGACTCCACCAGGGCTAGTTGTCATTGCTGATGTAGATGGAGTCGCATTAGCTCGTCTGCGATTGCCCGGTGCCATCTGCAAAAACCCACAAAGTTTAATGTTCTCGGCCTTGGCCTTCCCTCTCTCGCTCACCTAAATCTCTCTCATATACAAGAATCACAAACAAAAATATACAAAGCTCTCACTCACATAGCCACAAGCAAACAACGCCAAATTTCCCTCGCTCGGCCAATTCAACAATAATTCACAAATCACGTCAAAATCCCACGAACCAACCACTCACGCCATCATCACAAACGACCACCACACACAGATTCACCACAAGCCAAATCTGCTGATGTTCTCTCTGGACGCCCTCTTTCTCTCTGGCCTTCCCTCTCTCGCTCACCTAAATCTCTCTCACATACAAGAATCACAAACAAAAATATACAAAGCTCTCACTCACATAGCCACAAGCAAACAACGCCAAATTTCCCTCGCTCGGCCAATTCAACAATAATTCACAAATCACGTCAAAATCCCACGAACCAACCACTCACGCCATCATCACAAACGACCACCACACACAGATTCACCACAAGCCAAAGACACAAACCCAACTCAAACCCTAACTCACTCACTCAAACTAAAGAAAAATAACCCTCCACCCATTTTTCCACAACCCTCACCAATGTAACTCTCTCTAAACCAAGACATCAACGCAAACCCTAACTGTTTTTTCGAATCCAATTCATGGCATAAGAAATAAAATTCAAATAAATTCAAATCCAAACACCCACCATCATCATCATCAAGAAAATGAAATTCAAATCCAATTCATGCCATAAGAAATAAAATTCAAATAACACTTACCTTCAAATTCAATGAATTTGATGAAGAATAGAGTGGTTGGAGCCGAGAGAGAGTAATTCGACAGTGAGAGCATTTTTTGGTCGTCTGAGCTGAGAAAGAAGAAGACACTGGTTTTAGGGATTTAATGGACATTTAGCGTCGAACTTATTCGACGCTAAAAGCAAATAATTTCGACCCTAAAAATTTGGCGGTTTATTAAAAAATTATGGTTTTTTTCGGGAAATTTAATTTTTTTTATTTAGTGTCGAAAAATATAACATCGACGCTAAATGTTTAACATTTAGCGTCAATTATAATTTTCGACGCTAAATGTTTAATATTTAGCGTCGAAACAGAAAAGTCGACGCTAAATTTCTATCATTTAGCGTCGATTTTTGTTTTCCACGCAAAAAAAAAAAAATATTAAAGTTACGTCAAATTAAAAAATATATTTATTAACGTCGAAAATTATTTCGACGCTAAATTTTATACATTTAGCATCGAATTAGAAATGTCGACGCTAAATGTATAAAATTTAGCGTCGACATTTCTAATTCAACGCTAAATTACTACCATTAAAAATAATAATAACATTAATATGATAATTATACTATTAATAATTACGACAATCTTTCAACCATATTTAAATAATAATTCAAAATAAGCATCATACATTATAATAATAAAAATTATTCATCAATCACATCATACACTAACTTCATTATTCACTATTATCTTCGGTATTTGAGGATTCGTGACTGGAATCGAAATCATCTTCAGTGTCAAATTCTTCTTCACTTGCTACTTCCACGCTAACTTCAGAATGAGGAATTATCTCAACGTCTGTACTATCTCGTGTTAATGTGATATTTTTAGGAACGGTGACAGTTGGTCCATAAAATATCTGTTCAGGAACTTCGAAGTTGCCGGAAACTTCTTGTGTTTCATCTGATATGTCAACTCTATCTTTCTCATGCGTGTCCCAAATGCCCCTATGTTGTAACTTTTCTACCACCATCCATCTAGTTCCTAACTTTGGATCAGATATATATATCACTGAACGTGCTTGGGTACAAAAAATATATGGATCATTCTTGTACCAAAAACGTTGAACATTAATTGACGTTAGATGATTACTAACTTGAATTCTCCTCTTTCTGGCATTTGTGTCAAACCACTTACATTCGAATAGCACAATATGTCGTCTGGGTCGGTATATCAACTCAATGACCGATTGCAACACTCCGTAGAAGTCAATAAGATCTGAGCCGTGTTCTCCTTGGACTACAATTCCATAATTCTGAGTCACATTAGTAACATCTTGCTGTTCGGTATGAAATCTAACTTCGTTGACAATGCATCCACTGTATTCATAAGCCTGCTTTTGAGGCCCATAAGCCAAAGAAACCAACGAGGATGACGAGTCCAATTGACCATTTTGCACTTGGTTGTTAATCTAACAATGAGAGAAATAGATGTGTTAATATAACAAACTGAAATATTTAATGTTAGGATAAAAATAAATATAAAATATTAGGACTTACAGTTGTCTCAAACCATTTAGGAAATTCTTTTTTGTGTGTTTCATCAACGTTATGGTCACCACCACATTGTAGCATTGTTAGATGTTGCCTACAAAAAATGAGTTAGGTTAATGTATGGCAAAAATACTATGGTTATGCACCAGAAAAACTTACGTTAAATACGGTTGCACTTCATCACAATTACTCAATATAAACCAATGCGCACGTTGAACTTCTTGAAAGGTTAGTAATTTGACACCTACTGCTCCAAATGGTCTGCAATTTTGATGGACCACTGTGATATCTTGCGAATTACTTGCATCTCCATCATAGTTTCGTGGCCGACGATTAAAATGAGTTTCAATATTCTGCATGTACATCGAACAAAATGTTATTGCTTCACTTATTATAACAACTTCAGCTATTGACCCTTCAGGGCGCGCCTTGATTTTCACATATTGTTTGTAATCTCCCAAAGCCCTACAGATATGACAACAAGTTTGCATTAATACTAAATTCAATGCACAGTAAAAATTTAAGAATGTAATATTTAAAATTGTATATATATAGTACCTCTCAATGGGATACATCCATCTGTAATGGACATGACCTCCATTTCTAGCTTCAGCCGGTAAATGCACGACCAGATCTACCATCACATAAAAAAAACGGGTGGCAAAATTCGCTCCATCTTGCATAGGATTATCACGATTCCTCGCTCAAGTTTGTCAATAACAGTTGTGGTTAATGTCCTCTGACATAATTGTTTAAAGAAGCCACATAGATCAAGTACGACGTCGCATACATTTGGGGGGAGATAAGGTCGAATGCCAACAAGAAAGAGAATCTCGAGAAGCACATGATAATCGTGACTCTTTAATCTCGTTATTGTATCATCTCTGACCCAACGCCCAATATTCGATGCATAATCATCAGGGAATTTAACCATTTTCAGCCAATCACAGAATAATTTTCTCTCCGATTGAGTGAGCACATAACTAGCAGGTGGCTTAATAAGACCTCGAGAAGTGACTTGTAAATGCAATTCACTGCGAATTCTAAGATCTTGTTGGTCCAATCTAGCATTTACAATGTCTTTTGTCTTACCCGGAATATTGAATAGTGTGCCCACTAAACTCTCACAATGTTTTTTTCTATATGCATTACATCCAAATTATGTCGCAAACTCAAAGTCCCCCAATATTCTAACTCAAAGAAAATACTCTTTCCTGTCCAATTCAACTCTTCAGGTAAGCGTTTTCGATTTTTATCTCTATTATTAGGATGTTTACCTGGTGTGCTGTCTCCGAGATGTTGATGTTGGCAAAGTGTGTCGAATCCAGACAATGGACTGGGCATACTCTAAGGTTCATGTTGACCGTTAAATAATTTACTCATCCGCCAAGGATGACTCAACTCAAGAAATCTCATGTGCCCTGTGTATCCTATTTTATTCCGTAATCGTTACGAAGGTGTTTGACCCGCATAAACTGGACATGCCATGTATCCATTAGTGCTCCATCCAGATAATGAACCATAAGCTGGAAAATCGTTAATGGTCCATAATAATGCGGCATGCATCTGAAAATACTGCTCGGAAGCTGCATCATAGGTATGCACACCCACATTCCATAATGTTTGTAACTCCTCGATCAATGGTCTCAAGTAAATATTCATATCTTTACCAGGGGAACGTGGACCAGGGATAAGCAATGACATAAACATGAACAGATCCTTCATACATTTCCATGGAGGTAAGTTATATGGAATAACAATAACGGGCCACATGCTATAAGAGTTGTACATATTCCCAAATGGGTTAAAACCATCAGAGGCAAGACCTAACCTGACATTACGGGGGTCCTCAGCGAAACGGGAGTACATGTCATCAAATTCCTTCCACTTGGTTCCATCCGCAGGATGTCTAAGTATGCCCTCCGCACCGATCCTCTTTTCATGATGCCACATCATGTCAGTCGCTGTGTGTCGTGACATGAACAATCTCTGCAGCCTAAGCGTTAAAGGGAAATATCACAATATCTTTTAAGGCACTTTCTTCCCCATACCACGGACTTTGTACCGACTTTCACCACATATCGGACAATATTCAAGTGATTCATACTCGGCACGAAATAATATACAATCATACTTACAAGCATGAATGGACTCATACCCCATTCCCAGATCACACAACTGTAGGGGTTGGTGCTCAGAGCGCCAATTCCCGGTTGTATTTTTGTTAAATACTTCTGTAAAACGTTATTATTAGTAATAATATATGCAGTTTCTATAATATAATCTAATCTTTTATATGGTAAAGACGTAATGACCTAGAATGATTAGTCATGGTACAGTTGCAAAAGCGTCGCAACGGACATTGAGTAGTATCATGACGTTATCATTCTCAGACAGTTCCTGGTCAAGGTTTACACTACTTGGTCAGTAAAGTAAACCCGTTGAGACCGGTACATGTCGTATACTGGAATATATGATTCAATGGTTTCTCAATGAACCATTAGTCTGGAGACTAGTATAGACGTGTAGGTGTTTATAGCGATGATAAACACTGAACGACTCACCGAAGATTCTTAATGGATGGTACACCAGCGTCAATAAGAATCTTCTTGGGTTGAGTAGCACTTGTGATTCTTAGACTTGAGATGCCATTGTGGGCACATGAGACATCTTCTACACTTAGATGGCAGTCACGTCACCGATCTATTTAGATCAGACCTCCGCCTGTTCGTTGGGTGTAGATAGATCCTCAGGGTGTCCTATGTGTATCAAGATAGGATCCGTCAGTTCTGTGTACCAGAGCATAGGTAGTCCATATGATTAGCAATCAGATAAAACCATGGGCCCGTGGTAAGTTTAGAAGCTAGTTTTAAACATTCTTTTTGAGATTGCTAATAGAATAGTCGACTGGATAGTCCCGATAGAGATTTGACGTTTACATCTATATCTCTGGGATTTATCCGGATACCTGTGACGGAGGAATTATACATTTGCGATGACCTCGACCTGTATGGTTCAGCGAGATTATCCGTGATCGTCATAATCTACGGGTGGATAGATTATGGACACGAAATTTGATTTCGTGACGGATATACCTGAACCTAGAGAGTCTCAATAATGAAACATACTCGTTGAGCACTAGAGCAACATAAATAAATAATATTGATTATTTATAAAGTCGTTTAATAGTTAAACGCAAGTTACATGCTAAAGAGACTAGATAGTCATTTACTTAATTATTGTGTATTTACATTTAATACTTGATTAATTTAAATACACATTAATTAATAGTCAAAATGAGTTATTTGACTTTTATCCTAAATGAATATATGTTTTTAATATTTAATGTAAATATTATACATATATTTAATATATTTGTATTTGATTAATTAATTGATTATTAATTGTTAAATGATTAAATTAATTAAAATATAAATATCTTATGTTAGGATATTTAAAGTTAATGATGTTAGTTGCATTGTTGACCAAAATAAATATCTAATAAAGTTGTTTTTAAGATATTTGTCAAGTTGACCAAATGAACTTGAAATGAAATTGAAATTAATTTTACTTGTTTTGTATTGGTATTTTCGGCCAAGGCATTAATTGAACAAGTATAAATTGATTTTCATTTCATTTAACACTTAACCTAATACACATTTCACAAAAGGAAAACTCCATTGAAGAAAGCTTAAAGAACTTGAGAAAGAAAGAAAAATCCAAGAAAGCTTGATTTTAGTAAGTTTTCTCCAACTTACTATTAGTAGGGAAATTGTTCCTTAGGATCTAGGCTTTCATATTTGATATCCTTAGATTTCTTTCTTTCTTTGTGGTTTTTGTTGATGGAAAACTTTGGTGAAATTGTAAAGCATGTATGATGAAGAAGAAAGGATATGACTATTGTAGTTATATGTAATCTTTTAAGGTTTATGAAACCATGTTGCTATTCTAGAGTTGTTGACCCACTCTTAAATGACCTAGATTTGATCTTGAGTTGTTTCATTGTGTTGAGACTTGAATTGGATGAAAGATTGATGATTGAAACATTTGATTTAATGTAAATGGCATAATTTGCCCAATTTGTGGAAATTGAAAAATTAGGGTTCATGACTAATTCCAAATTGGGGGTTTTCATATATGTTGTGTATTTATGTGTGTATATGATGCATACAAAGTTTCATGTTGATTGGATATCATTTGGATGTGTCTTGAAGCATGAAAGTACAAAATGCACAAAATTGAACCCAAGTGAGGCTCACGGCCTTGATAAGAAAATGGGGATTTTGGTTGCTTTGGTGTTTTGATGTTTTGAACATCATGAGTTCATCTTAGAAATGATTTAGAATCATTCAAAATTGATTGGATCAATTTCGGACTAAACTAAAACGGACAAAAATACAAAGCAAGGGTATTTCGGTAAATTCACCTAAAAATGTTTTATTGAATTTATTTTCATAATTTGATTATTGGAATGTTAAATAAATATGTTTATTTAATTTATCCGAAAAAGTTTTGAAATCTGAAAATCGGATTTTCACCGCTTCCGCTGCGTTACCGGACTCACCCCCTAAATAACCCCTTCAAAATGGTATCAGAGCGAGTCTGATTCTAGGCCACCTAATATGATTAGCCTTCATTGAATCAATGTTTAATCATGTTTTCTTGACTTTATGCATGCTTATTAGGATCTAACTGGTTAGATTTAGGGTGTATGACACTTAGCAGAAAAATCCCTAATATAAGGTTTAAATGTAATTTGTATTTGATGCATGTTATATGGTCCGTCTTGTCAATACGGTTTATGAATACTTCTTTGTGACTACATCCGAGACCGTGCCTCTGCTGTGAGGGTGTAGCCGATAAAGATTATTATACGGATATGTATAGATATATTAGATACTAGATAAATTCAAGCGAAAGCGGAATTCTGAACGTGCCCTAGCTGTCAGGATTACGTAAGTAACTTGAGTTTATCATTGGCGAGTTTAACCTTGGTACGTCTCCTTGTGGGCCTGCCTTCGCAGCGACAACGAGAAACGGCCAGGACCGGGTACTTAGGAGTCATTAGTGAATGATTGACAAATGAGTTGTCTACCTGATGAATATACGTAGGCGAGACCGTGCCTCTGCTGTGAGCCGAAATATATTCACGGGATCCACTTTTCACTATTTATATTTAATTTAATTATTAAATATTTGTATTCTGTTTTGGGATTACAGTATTGCATGATTTAGTGGGAGGGGCATATTAGATTAAAAATCCATGATCTAGTTTATGCTTTTGATATTATATGAAACTGCTTAATTTCTGCTAACCGTTTTTCGTGATCTATATGATAGATTTGCGATGGCGGGTCAATCCACAAACCAGTTTGCGCGTATGTTAGATGCGAACAAACTGAAAGGCGCTGAGAACTTTGCAGACTGGGAATTGGATTTGAGGATTGTCCTCGATTCCGAAAAGTTGGGTTATGTTCTTGAGGGTCCTTTACCCCTTGCAGTGGGTGAGGATGCTTCGGAGGAGGAACGCCAAGTTTTTGAAGCTTGGAAGAATGATGATTTAAGGGTTAAATCATACATTCTTAGTTCGCTCTCTCCGAAACTCAAGCAACAATACTATGGAACATCAGATTCCTATAGTATGATAACGCGATTAAGACAATCGTTCGAGAACCAGGAACAGGTTATTGTTCACAAGGTCGCCATGGAACTGTTCCATGCGCGTCTGGATGAGGGGCAAAGTGTTAGCCCACATGTTCTTCAAATGATCGATTTGATCGATCAATTGAGGCAACATAATCTCATCCTGAATGACATTCTCGGTAGGAGTGTCATTCTTGGTTCTCTGCCAGCTTCATTCCGCCAGTTTGTGATGTACTTCAACATGCACGGGACAGTCTGCACCTACCAGGAGCTACATAGGATGTTGCTCACGGCAGAAGAGGATCTGAAGAAGGGAGTACCGACTCGCCCCCCTAGATCTACTTCTCTGTCTGCTTCTTCCCAAGGAATGTCCAAGGGGAGAAGAAGAAGAAAGGGAAGAAGAAGAAGGCCTTCGGTCCTCACAGCAGGCGAAGATAGCCAAGCCCAAAAGGGCTTCTGAAGACAAATGCCACCACTGCGGCAAAGTTGGCACTGGAAAAGGAACTGTCCTGATTACATTGCCAAGTGAGGAGAGACAGAGCATCTACATCAGGTACTTTTATTTTTCCAGTTATTGATTTATCTTTGGCTTGTGAAGCCGTTACATCCAGCTGGATTTTAGATTCTGCTTGTCCCATTCACATTTGCAATTCGTTGCAGGTGCTGAAGGAAAGTAGGAGGCTGAAGCCAGGGGAGATGCAGTTGCGGTTCGGGAGTGGAGACTCTTTGGATGCAGTTGCAGTGGGAGTATGCGAGATCTCATTGCCGAATGGGACACTTTTGTTATATGACTGTCATTTTGTACCAGGATGTGTCGCTAATATTATATCACTTTTTGTATTGGATACAGAAGGCTATTTTGTATTAATATTAAGAATAGTTCTTTGTATTTATATGATAAAAATAATATTCAGATCCTTAGTTGTCCAAACCAGCATGGTCATTATACATTGCAAACTTCAAAAGATATATTAAGTACTGGAGTTAATAAACGTAGTTTACCTGTAATTAATAATACTGAACTTTGGCATATGAGACTTGGTCACATTGGCGTTAAACGCCTTACCCAATTGGTTAGGAATGGTTTGATATCAGATCTTACCATTGAATCCTATCCAACTTGTGAATCCTGTATTCAGGGTAAAATGACCAAGGCCCCATTTTCTGGTGTTGGACACCGTGCCACTAACTTACTGGAACTCGTACATTCTGATGTATGTGGTCCACTAAGTCAAACTGCTCACAGTGGTTATTCGTACTTCGTTACCTTTACCGATGATTTATCACGGTACGGTTATGTGTATTTGATGCGACATAAATCGGAAACCTTTGAAAAGTTCAAAGAGTTCCGAAATGAAGTAGAAAAACAAACTGGTAAATATATTAAATGCCTTCGATCAGATCGAGGCGGCGAATATATGAGTGGTGAGTTCATGGATTATATGAAGGAGAATGGGATTCTCGCTCAATATACTCCTCCAGGTACACCACAGCACAATGGTGTATCTGAAAGGAGAAATCGGACTTTATTGGATATGGTCCGATCGATGTTGAGTTTCACAGATTTGCCCTATTACTTATGGGGCTACTGTCTCTTAACAGCCGCACATCTTTTGAATAAGATTCCTTCAAAGGCTGTTCCTACGACACCGTATCAGATATGGTTCGGTAGGAGACCGAATCTTAATTATATTAAGGTTTGGGGTTGTCCTGCCTATGTCAGGGTAACTCAGCAAAGTAAGCTTTCGCCTCGAGGGCAAAAGTTTAGGTTTGTTGGATATCCCTCGAACACGAGGGGATATCTGTTCTATGATACCGAGCATCGAAATGTGTTCGTAGCTCGCTTCGCAAAATTTCTAGAAGTAGAATTTTTGTCAGAAGGTGGTGATCATAGACAGGTTGAGCTTGATGAAGTCCAACCTGAAAACAACGAACCAACGGAGGAACCTGAAGTTCAAGTAGATGAAGGACCTTCAACACACACACTCCGTAGGTCGGAAAGGGTATCTAGACCTCCTGAACGCTTGTATTTGATACAAGAAAAGAGTCTGGATGTTCTCTTAGTTGAAGAGACAGATCCTTTCACCTATAGAGAATCGATGTTGGACATCGACTCCGTGAAATGGCAAAGTGCCATGAAATCCGAGATAGACTCAATGCATGAAAATCAAGTTTGGGACTTGATTCCGCTTCCCGAAGGAATTGTTCCTATCGGTTGTAAATGGGTTTACAAGAGGAAGCGCGGGCCTGACGGTAAGGTTGAAACTTACAAGGCCCGACTGGTAGCAAAAGGTTACACGCAGCGACCTGGCGTCGACTACGATGAAACTTTTTCGCCGGTAGCAATGCTTAAGTCTATCCGGATTTTGCTTTCTATAGCTGCGTATCATGACTACGAGATTTGGCAAATGGATGTCAAAACGGCTTTTCTAAATGGATTTCTTGATGAAGAAATCTATATGGAACAGCCGGAAGGTTTCACATCCAGCGAAACCTCGGGTATGGTATGTAAGCTTAAGAAGTCCATTTATGGACTTAAACAAGCTTCACGAAGTTGGAATCTTCGTTTTGACGAGATTATCAGATCGTCTGGTTTTCTCAAGAATTCGGAAGAATCCTGTGTGTATCAGAAGGCCAGTGGGAGCATGGTCGTATTTTTAGTCCTGTATGTTGATGACATCCTAATCATTGGGAATGATTTAGGTATGTTACAAAGCGTTAAAGCATATCTCTGTAAGAATTTCTCCATGAAGGACCTGGGAGAAGCTTCCTATGTTTTAGGGATAAAACTCTATCGAGATAGACAAAGGAGGCTGATTGGGTTATCCCAATCAACGTACGTAGATAAGATCTTGGAACGGTATAGCTTTGGTAACTGTAAGACAGCAAACATACCGTTCAGACATGGGATTCATCTTTCTAAGAAGATGTGTCCACAAACAGAAGATGAGAAGGTTAGAATGTCTAACCAACCTTATGCTTCGTGTTTGGGTAGCATAATGTATGCCATGTTATGTACGAGGCCTGATATCAGTTTCGCTGTTAGCGTAACTAGTCGATATCAGTCCAATCCAGGTAATGACCATTGGATGGCCATTAAACATATCCTAAAGTATCTTAAAGGTACTAAGGATAAGTTGATAATATATGGAGGAAACGAACTGCAGGTTAAGGGTATACAGACTCCGATTTTCAATCGGATCCCGATGATAGAAAGTCTACATCTGGATTTGTCTTTACCCTTAACGGAGGTGCAGTTGTTGGAAGAGTTCCAAACAGGGATCTACAGCTGATTCCACCACTGAGGCGGAATATATTGCAGCTTCTGAAGCCGCAAAAGAGGCTGTGTGGATAAAGAACTTTATCACAGAATTGGGAGTTGTCCCAAGTATCGAGAATGCGATTCCGTTATACTGTGATAATACTGGAGCCATTGCGCAAGCAAAGGAACCGAGGGCGCATCAGAAGTCGAAGCATGTGGAACGCAAGTACCACATCATTCGAGAGATCGTGTCGCGAGGGGATATTGTCGTGTGCAAGGTACCGAGTGAAGACAACGTAGCAGACCCGCTGACGAAGGCCATACCTCCGAAGTTGTTTGATAACACGTGGAGTCGATGGGTATTAGATACAATCGATATTGGCACTAGAGCAAGTGGGAGATTTTGTAGGGGTTGGTGCTCAGAGCGCCAATTCCCGGTTGTGTATTTTGTTAAATACTTCTGTAAAACGTTATTATTAGTAATAATATATGCAGTTCTATAATATAATCTAATCTTTTATATGGTAAAGACGTAATGACCTTAGAATGATTAGTCATGGTACAGTTGCAAAAGCGTCGCAACGGACATTGAGTAGTATCATGACGTTGTCATTCTCAGACAGTTCCTGGTCAAGGTTTACACTACTTGGTCAGTAAAGTAAACCCGTTGAGACCGGTACATGTCGTATACTGGAAATATGATTCCAATGGTTTCTCAATGAACCATTGTCTTGGAGACTAGTATAGACGTGTAGGTGTTTATAGCGGATAAACACTGAACGACTCACCGAAGATTCTTAATGGATGGTACACACCGCGTCAATAAGAATCTTCTTGGGTTGAGTAGCACTTGTGATTCTTAGACTTGAGATGCCATTGTGGGCACATGAGACATCTTCTACACTTAGATGGCAGTCACGTCACCGATCTATTTAGATCAGACCTCCGCCTGTTCGTTGGGTGTAGATAGATCCTCAGGGTGTTGTATGTGTATCAAGATAGGATCCGTCAGTTCTGTGTACCAGAGCATAGGTAGTCCATATGATTAGCAATCAGATAAAACCATGGGCCCGTGGTAAGTTTAGAAGCTAGTTCTAAACATTCTTTTTGAGATTGCTAATAGAATAGTCGACTGGATAGTCCCGATAGAGATTTGACGTTTACATCTATATCTCTGGGATTTATCCGGATACCTGTGACGGAGGAGGAATTATACATTTGCGATGACCTCGACCTGTATGGTTCAGCGAGATTATCCGTGATCGTCATAATCTACGGGTGGATAGATTATGGACACGAAATTTGATTTCGTGACGGATATACCTGAACCTAGAGAGTCTCAATAATGAAACATACTCGTTGAGCACTAGAGCAACATAAATAAATAATATTGATTATTTATAAAGTCGTTTAATGGTTAAACGCAAGATACATGCTAAAGAGACTAGATAGTCATTTACTTAATTATTGTGTATTTACATTTAATACTTGATTAATTTAAATACACATTAATTAATAGTCAAAATGAGTTATTTGACTTTTATCCTAAATGAATATATGTTTTTAATATTTAATGTAAATATTATACATATATTTAATATATTTGTATTTGATTAATTAATTGATTATTTAATTGTTAAATGATTAAATTAATTAAAATATAAATATCTTATGTTAGGATATTTAAAGTTAATGATGTTAGTTGCATTTGTTGACCAAAATAAATATCTAATAAAGTTGTTTTAGATATTTGTCAAGTTGACCAAATGAAATTGAAATGAAATGAAATTAATTTTACTTGTTTTGTATTTGTATTTTCGGCCAAGGCATTAATTGAACAAGTATAAATTGATTTTCATTTCATTTAACACTTAACCTAATACACATTTCAAAAAGGAAACTCCATTGAAGAAAGCTTAAAGAACTTTGAGAAAGAAAGAAAAATCCAAGAAAGCTTGATTTTAGTAAGTTTTCTCCACTTACTATTAGTAGGGAATTGTTCCTTAGGATCTAGGCTTTCATATTTGATATCCTTAGAGATTATTTCTTTTCTTGTTCTTTGTGTTTTTGTTGATGGAAAACTTTGGTGAAATTGTAAAGCATGTATGATGAAGAAAGGATATGACTATTGTAGTTATATGTAATCTTTTAAGGTTTATGAAACCATGTTGCTATTCTAGAGTTGTTGACCCACTCTTAAATGACCTAGATTTGATCTTGAGTTGTTTCATTGTGTTGAGACTTGAATTGGATGAAAGATTGATGATTGAAACATTTGATTTAATGTAAATGGCCATAATTTGCCCAATTTGTGGAAATTGAAAAATTAGGGTTCATGACTAATTCCAATTTTGGGGTTTCATATATGTTGTTGTGTATTATGTGTGTATATGATGCATACAAAGTTTCATGTTGATTGGATATCATTTGGATGTGTTTTGAAGCATGAAAGTGCAAAATGCACAAAATTGAACCCAAGTGAGGCTCACGGCTGTGAGAGGAAAATGGGGATTTTGGTTGCTTTGGTGTTTTGATGTTTTGAACATCATAAGTTCATCTTAGAAATGATTTAGAATCATTCAAAATTGATTGGATCAATTTCGGACTAAAACGGACAAAAATACAAAGCAAGGGTATTTCGGTAAATTCACCTAAAAATGTTTTATTGAATTTATTTTCATAATTTGATTATTGGAATGTTAAATAAATATGTTTATTTAATTTATCCGAGAAAAAGTTTTGAAATCTGAAAATCGAATTTTCACCGCTTCCGCTGCGTTACCGGACTCACCCAATCACCCCCCTCAATAACCCATTCAAACACACACATTTTTTTGCCTCGTAGTAGGACTTAGGCAATTCGCTTCCAACCGGTAACAACATTTGGCGCAGTAGTAACTCTAGCATCATATCAATAATTTTGGTGGTCATTCTGTTGATCACTTAGTGAAATAATTTGACAACGAAATTCAAGACCGACATTCCAGCACCTTCAAATGGATGTTTTTTTTTTGCATCATCAGTAGTTCACTAAATAAATTTTGATCATTTCCTCTTAACACTGGCATGTCACACTGACACTATGACCAAGTTGTGGACCTTGTAAGTCATGCAAAGCATCGGTTTCTATCATTTGCAGGTTGATTGTAACTACTGCTCCCTTCGCCGGAATCAATAAACCGTGACTGAGAATGATACTGCTCACCGTGATAAATCCACGTATGGTAAGTTGGTTATCCTGGCATGTATAAATGATTATGAACTTCATCTAACCGTTTCCTTTTCCTATTCAAACAATTTGTACATGGACACCAAACACGACCTTCCGCATCAATGTGTTGCTTTGCGACTTCCATGAACTCATACACTCCATTACGATATTCAACACTCAATCTATCCAGCGAGCTCATCCAATTTCTATCCATTTCAGCGAAATACCTAAATATAATAATATAATTATTAATTATCATATTACACTCATCAACATTACTAATTCATTAATTATTTATTTAATAATATACATATATATTTAGTTGATAAGCATATATTTACAGAAAAATTCTATTTAGTTAATTAATTAACTTAATCTACATATATGAACCATAAACCACTAACAAAAAGTATATAATAAACATAATCATAAAAATTGAAAAATAATAAAGAAATATAAAAGAAGATTTACCTTATGGAAAATTGATTACAATTTTATTGAAAATTTGTAGGAGAGTTGTGAGGTTGCAGAGGACAGATTCTGAGATTTCAGAGGATGAAAATGAAGAGAATGGGAGAAAAAATAGAGGGGGAGAAGGGTTGGTGGCATTCTGCATTTTAATCTATATTTAGCGTCGAAATATTTAATTCGACGCTAATTGTTGTTTTTTTCGCGTCGAAATAGGTTATTCGACGCTAAATATCTGATTTTTAGCGTCGAATTAAATTTAGACGCTAAAGATTAAAGGATTGTCGGTGGAATCTTCATAAACCTTTACCGACGCTACTTAGTCGACGCTAAATGTCTAGTTTTTGGCATCGACTTATATTTTTTACGCTAAAAGTATAACATTTAGCGCCAAAAATTATTGGAATAGTAAAATAATTTAGCGTCGAAAATTATTCGACGCTATAAGAGTACTTTAGCGTCGATAACTGTTTTCGACGAAAAAAGTTGAATATTTGGCGTCGAAAATTATTTTCGTCGCTAAAATCTTGATATTTGGCGTCGAATATTAATTACGACGCTAAAAGTGATTTTTAGCGTTGAAAGTTATTCCGACGTTAAATTTTTTGACGCTAAAAGCCATAATTCTTGTAGTGGTGGGGTTGTTAAAAGAAAACAGGTTGACAGTTTCTTTCTTTTTATCCCTCTTCTATTTTGATTAAACAATAGAGTACATAAAAGTTCGAGCTTGGTGCAATGGTAAATGTTTCTCTATTGTGATTTGACGTCACTACATTATTCAAAAAATTGGGCTAGGTGGCTCCTAGGTGCTAAGCGGTCCTAGCCCGTCCCGAATATGGAGCAAATCGGTCATCTAGGCGGTTCTAAGTGGGCAGGTCAATTTTTTTTATTATTGGTATGATATTTGATCCAGATCCATTTTTCTATTTTATTTATCATAAAATCGCAAATATAAGACAGTGACTTGATCTAATATGGCTTGTAGTAATTACTAAATTGATCAAATATAATTACTGAATTGATCAATTAAAATAATTATTAATTGTTGGCTAATTTGAGATTTGAGTGTGTGATTACTGAATTGATACTTTAAAACAATTATTTTTTTATAAATCTTTTCAATGACAAACTCATTTTCTTTTGATCATGTATTACTCACTTGTTTATGAGTTATTCCAAAGTATAACACTATTAATTCACTAGAGGGAATATTTAATGGGAGTTATTAAATAGCTAATGTGGGGTGGGGTTGTTGAAAGAAAACAGGTTGACAATTTCTCTCTTTTTATCCCTCTTCTATTTTGATTAAATAATAGAGTACATAAAGGGTCGAGTCTTGACGCAACGGTAAAGGTTTCCCTATTGTGACTTGGCGTCTTGAATCTTGAAAATAATCTCTTTATTTGCAGAGATAAGATTGCACACATCTACCCTTCCTCCCAAACCCCTCATTGGGGGGGGGGGGGGGGGGAGCCTTCCTGCAATAGGCCTCCCTTTTAATAGAGAATACATAAACCACCTAAAGTTTGCTGGTATTTCAGGTGAATACATATTCGCAAATAATAGGTTCATGGTACTAGATTTAGAAAATGGATTGATTGAGTTTATATAAGTGAGTGAGCATAATCTAATATCCTAGTCTTTTAGGTTGATGGCAAGTGCTCGGGTTGTGACAAATGGTATTAGAGCATGTGTGATATATTTCTTTGTTATTAGGGCCCTTAAGAACCTATCTCATGCACCTCAACTGGATTGCCAAGTTGGAGTGTGTGATGCACGATTTTATCGAAATTACTTTTGAGGATGGGAAATGGTAGGCCAAGTAGGCTATTCAAAGGCAGGTGAAACCTAACAATGGGATATAAAACATGCAGATTTTGGATGCTCTAAAGGTTGTTAAAATCACTTTTTTTTAGCTATAATCGTTGGAGGGTTCGAAAAATCGAATCGTAAAATCGTAAGATTTTACCAACTATTCGATTTATTCACATTTGAAACATGGAATAAGATCATATATAAAGTTTCAAGGGCCAATGATCAACAAACAAGTTTACAAGTTGTAAACAAGTTAACAAAATAACAAAAGTCTCAAAGTTTCAAGCAAAACAAATAAAGTTAAATGATGTTTGAAACGATAAATACCCCAGTAAATACACCATTACAATAATTACATTTAATTATTTTAGAATCTCCGTTCACATCAAACCCGTGTTCCCGACTAATATCGGACCTATTCCCTGAGAAATTTTTCTTGAACTTGTTGGAGTTTTTTTTTTTTTTTGAAAAACTTGAAGACATCTATTCAAATTTAAATTACCCAAATTATTATCTTAAGAGAGCAGAAATATAACTAATAACAAAACAAAGCTAAAATTACCCAAGTTATTGTCTTTAATTGTTTGGCTTAATTATGAATTTTAATTTACCAGGCAATATTCCAGCATGTACACACGTCAAAAACAAAGAAACAAGCCAAACAAATATATTAATAAAATAAAATGAATTTAACCACAAATTCAACAAAACGACGAACAGAACATGTTGACGGCTGATTTAGGTCTCAGGGCAATATGGGAATATTACCCCAGAACAACCCTCCCTCAATAGTGAATTTGTTTGGTTATGGGGGGAACCAAAAGCAAATTTAGCAAAAGACACAAAAATACACCAATCAACAAGGAGATTTAACGTGGTTCGGCGGATCAGATCCCACATACGTCCATGGGCACAAAACGAATGATACTTTTATTACTGAGATATGCTTCTCTGATATCTCTAGTGTTTATAAGTCTGAAGATAATGATATTGATGCCACTTACTTACAATTTCCCCTTCTATTTATAATAGTGAAGAAATCAGATTCATTTTCCTATAATGATTCCTAGTTGAAAACTACATTCACTTCCCATATCCTATTACGATACTGACTCATCAACCTTTCCCCATGAAAGTAGGATAACTTATCTTCTTATCGGTAAAAATAGGATGTCTTATCTTCTGGAGCATATCTCGCCATGTTCTCGGTCTTTATGAGGTCGGTCACAATGGTCTTTTGAACTGAGAATGCTGTTGTTGATCTGATAATGCCCGGTCATCTGATCTTAAGTGCTCGGGTTACCGATCTTAAGGTGCTCGGCCCCTCACTCATGTGGTCGGGTCAGTATTAATGATCTTGATCAACAAGGGAGTTTTCCCTTTTTTACCCCTGCCGTATTGCTTGAATATTATAGGACCTGAAAATACCACCAACATCTGTCCCCTAGTTCTCGGTTCCAACAAGTGTACGAGTTGGTGCCGGGAACTATATAAAAGAGTGGTACGGCTGATGAACTGGTGGCCGATCTTCGAAGGAGAAAATTCGTCGGCCTACACTTATTCCTTTATTGCCATTCTGTAAACCGTCCCTCGAGACGCGCAACTGTCACATCCTCTTAAATGCCCATCGGATCACTTCTAGGGTTTAACGGGAGCCTGCCACTTGTCAACCATCTGTCATTCTCCCGCCAAAAAGCAAAACAATCCGACCGCTATTGCCGATTCAAAAGACGCCCAATCTCAGCCGTCCATCCAATTCTGACAGATCATTTAAAAAACGACATGTGGTGTATATCTGATGCTTTCGTTCAATCCAACGGCCACAAATGCACCGAACATATTATAACAAAACGGAGTAAACATTGTTCGCCTTCTTTCACGAACTCTTCGATTCTTCCCAACCGCGAGAACTCTTCTCTTTCAGCTGTGACCAGTGAACTCAAAGAACAACCAAATCGTACGAGCAATCTCCAATCCCTCCGAAAGAAACAAGTAAGTCTTCTGAACGACCTCCCTGCTTTGCTTTTCATGAGTTGCGAATCCTGCTTTTTTTTTGTATGTTTTGGCTTTGTGTTGCTAGGGAGAGATTTATGGCTTGATTGATGTTTGTTAGGGCATTTAGAACCCACAGACTTAGTTTTAGAAGTTAGCCATAGTCTGACCTCCCCCCTATCTTATTTCTCGGATGTCAGGGATGTCTGACAACGGGTCTTCCTCAGCAAACTCTGCTAAACCTTCGATTCCACCTGCCGTAGAGCTCTCCTCGAGCTCGGGGGCACCAAGCGTAGAGGACCTCGACACTACTCCCACTCCTTCCGAAGTTGAAGAAGATACTTACCATCAGAGAATTCCTCGGATGGACCCAGAGCCCGGTGATTTCGACTGCTCGGCTTTGAACATGGACCGTCCTTCCAAGATAACTGAAGACGACCTAGCACTGCTCCGGCAGCGATATGACATTCCGATAGATATCGCTCTTGAAGTCCCCGGGCCAATAGATCGTGCTAGTCAACCCGATGAGGGTTCGATGGCTCTTCTCCCGGATTTCTTTGAGTGTGGACTCCGGCTGCCAATTCAACGCTATTTCACCTGGATGCTGCCCGAGATGGAGATCGCCCCTTGCCAATTAAGTTTGAATAGTTGGAGGATCTTGGCCGGGCTATATGTGATTTGGCATCGGCCGGGATTTGGCGAACCTTGTCTCGAAGAAGCGAAGAGGTTGTATCGATTGAAGGCCAACCCAAGAACGCACCACGATTGGTACTACCTTTCTGCCTATGCTGACTCGTCAAACATTATCGGCAAACTCCCCGACTCTAATAAAAACTTCAAAGATTTATGGTTCTGGGCC
The DNA here is from genome assembly GCA_019454045.1 of Zanthoxylum bungeanum. Taxonomy (NCBI): domain Eukaryota; kingdom Viridiplantae; phylum Streptophyta; class Magnoliopsida; order Sapindales; family Rutaceae; genus Zanthoxylum; species Zanthoxylum bungeanum. Next base: position 7,771 of record SKCR01048399.1, on the reverse strand, counting down.
ACGGGAGATTGGGGACGGGTCCTGAGATCTTACGAAGAGGAGATTTCAGTCCCGGATATCTTCAAAGCGGGAGGTTAGGAATCTGACCCTTAGTGTTCTTGCTCTTGATTTTACGATAGGTTTCTAACTTCTTTGACTCTTCCCAGCTTGTTGGAGGGATGCTCCCAAGGTCTCCCACCAGGTCCGGGCGCTGGTGCGCTGGGTTCGGCGATATGCCGACCATTGGAAGCAATTGTTTAACGATGCGGCCTTTGTCGAGTCGGGCCTGATTCAGACTGCTCCTCCGAAGGTCCCGGGGCAGATAGGTAGATTCTTACTAACCCTCTGGCCAATCCCCTTGTTTGCTTAGCATGATGATGATTTGAATTTGCTCAGATTCTGGACTCACCACTCTTTTTGCCTTTTTTTTTACAGGAATGTCGAAGAGGCCAAAATTCCTTGATCATTGGCTGGTGTGACAACGAAAACCGGCCACACTGGGGCCAGGTCCTCCCGGAAACGGCCAACAACTGTTGAGGCCAGAAAAGTGACTGAAGAGGTAGTCTCGTCAGCTATCCACATCTTGTCTCCCCCTTCCAGGGCATCGCCAACAGTCTCCACTCGACCTGCCAGCCCATCAAAACCTACCAGAAAAAGGAGGCATCTGCTCGGGGCAGAGGAAACCGAGCTGTCTCAGGAGATAGAGGAGGAACAGGCTCTGAGCAAAAAACAGCCAGTTCGGAAGGAGAAAAAAATGCCTGAGCATTCTTCCAAAAAGGGGAAAGGTGCCGTTATTCTCGGTTCAGAGGACCTCGGTCAGGACATTAGGGAGGCCACTTCTCACCTGGTGCCGGCATTCAATGAACTGGCCGAAGCGGTCCCTCCGGCGAAGATTCCAAGATACGAAGATCTTTCCCCCGAAAATGTGGTTACGGGGCTGTGCTCCCAGATGGCCAAGGTAGCCACATTTCCCTTATTCCCGCTGTGAGTTCATAACTTAGTTTGATTTCTGATTTTCTGTTTCTTCTCGGCAGGCGACCTACCTGGCGGCCAAGAACAAGGATCTCCTCCTGAGCCTTTTATCCGAGGGTGGCCAAGCCCAGAGGCTCCAGAACCGACTTACTAAAATGGAGGCCGAGCTGGTCCATAAAGAAGAAAACATAATAAATTTGGAGCTGGTTGCCTTTGAGGCCCATACCACAAATAAAGCTCTCAGGGCCGCCGCCTCTCTAGAGAGGAAAAATGCTGATGCTGGCAAGAAGAACTTGAAGGCTGCCCAGGCCGACAACAGGATCCTACAGGTGGAAGTGCGCAGCGTTGAGTCCAAGCTGAGGGCTAAAGATGAAGAGCTGGTACGGGCCCGGGACGAGTTTATGAGGAAGGAAGCTCAACTAGAGGCCGAGAGAGACGCAATCCGTCTTGAGGGGGTCGTGGATTGTGCTGAGATTATTCTGATGGTGTTGCCCGACCTGGATATGGGGCTTATCTATGCGGCCATTCACTTTTGCAAAGGGGAGATCTCAGAAGAGGAGTTTAAAAAAAGGTTTCCCTATTCTCCTGAAGAGGTGATGGATCCCGACCTTATTTCGATTGCCCTGGCACTCCCAGTTCCTGAAGAGGACTGACCTGAGGCTCCTACTCCTGGAGGGAATCGACCCGAGGTCCCTGCCCCCGCTCTTGAAGCCGTAATCGTCGGGACCTCCCAGGCCGTCCCTGTGGAATCCATTGTCCCCCCTCCCGAGGTCGAGCCCAGCCAGTTACCACCCGTACTTGTTAAGGAAGAAACAATTACCCCTGCGCGGGCCGAACTGTAGGGGGTAACCCGAATGGGGCCCCGTGTAATCCCGAACAAATTTTATTTTTCTTGTAATAACTCCTTTCACGATCATATTTATGTGAATATTTTCATATATTTCTATTCCACTTTTTCTTTTTGATCCTTCATAGCTTGCTTCTATTGCTTTCCCAAGAACGTCCACTCGAGGCCCGACTCCGAGCTAGGAGAAACACTTGTCACTGGGGGAATGTTACATCCCCAGTCCGAAAAGATAGACTCGGTGGGACGTAACCCGACCCCGAGCTGAGAGAGACAATTGGCTCTGGGGGAATGTTACGTCCCTAAACCAAAAAGCTGACTCAGTGGGACATAACCCGACCCCGAGCTGAGAGAAACACTTGGTTCTGAGGGAATGTTACGTCCCCAGACCAAAAAGCTGACTCGGTGGGACATAACCCGACCCCGAGCTGAGAGAAACACTTGGCTTTGGGGGAATGTTACGTCCCCAGACCAAAAAGCTAACTCGGTGGGACATAACCCGACCCCGAGCCAAGCTTTAAGATTGGATTTGATGGTTTTGTTTGTCGCCTCTACCTGCCCGTTAGACTTGGGATGGGCATGTGAGGCGAATCTTAAGGCGATCTGGAGGTCTTCACAGAGCTTCCTGAAACCTTTGCTATCGAACTATTTTCTGTTATCGGTGATGACAGCCCGGGGAATTCCAAACCTGCAGATAATATTCTGTCTCAAAAACTCCGTAGCTTTCTTCTCTGTGATCGTGGATAGGGGTTCGACTTCCACCCATTTGGTGAAGTAATCTATGGCAACAATGGTGTATTTCGCTTGCCCTCGCCCCTTCGGCATCGGTCCGATGATATCCAGCCCCCACTGGGCGAACAGCCAAGGGCTGGACATGGTGGTCAACTGTTCTGCGAGCTAGTGGTGAATATTGGCATTCTTCTGGCATCCCTCACATTTCCGGGCTATCCTCACACCGTCCTGATGCATGGTCGGCCAGTAGAACCATTGCCTTAAAAATTTAAAGGCAATTGATTGTCCTCCGGCGTGACTCCCACAGATTCCCGCATGAATTTCCCTGAGCACATAGTCATCCTCCTCTTCTGCTAAGCATCTCAGAAGGGGTACCGTATAGCCCCTTCGGTATAGTACCCCTTCGATGAGGGAGAACTTTGTGCTTTTGAATTTCAGTTTTCTGGCTTCCTTTTTATCTTCAGGTGTCTCCCCGGTCTCCAGATATCTCCTGATCGGTTGCATCCATGAAGATTTGCTTTCCATATCCAATACCTCTACCTCGAGCTCCCCTAGGCTTTTTTCTCGGAGGCAGATTAGAGGGAATATTCTAGGATTTTCCGACCTGATTGAAAATGCGAGTCGTGCTAAAGAGTCTGCCTCACAGTTGTTTTCCCGGCCGATTTGCTCAAAGCGCACATTCCCCATTTTCCCCACCAACCTTTTTACCTCAGCTAAATAGGCTATCATACTCGACTCCCTGGCTTGGAATTCTCCCTTCAGCTGCTGAACAGCCAGCTGTGAGTCGCTTCTTACAACTACGTCGTGGATGCCAATCACCGTGCATAACCTTAAACCAGCTAAAATTGCCTCATATTCTGCCTCATTATTTGTGGCCTCGAAGGCGAACCTTAAGGCGAACATCACTTCTTCACCTTTACCATTTTTCAACACGATTCCGTCCCCATTACCTTGTGAGCTGGCAGATCCGTCTACTGACATCTCCCATTTATCTTCCCCCACGGTCAGAATTTGGGGTTCTGTGAATTCAGCAACAAAGTCTGCTAGAGCCTGCCCTTTTACCGCTACCCTCGGGAGGTAAGAAATGTCGTGTTCACTTAACTCTACTGACCACTTCATTAACCTGCCCGAGGCCTCTGGCTTTTGTAAAATCTGCCTCAAAGGATAATCGGTGTAAACCCCAATAGGATGGGCCTGGAAGTAAGGTCGTAACTTCCGGGCCGCAGTGATTAACGACAAGACGACCAACTCATGTGCTGGATATCTGGTCTCAGCATCTAGTAAAGCTTTGCTAACATAATATACTGGCCTTTGAACCTTATCGGTCTCTTGCACTAATACCGAACTTACTGCATGCTCTGAAACAGCTAAATATAAGTATAAGGTCTCACCCGGGGACGGCTTTGCTAGAAGTGGGGGCTGCGTCAGGTATTGTTTCAACTGTAGGAAGGCCTCCTCGCATTCTGGCGTCCAGTTGACTTCATTTTTTGCCTTCTTGACGACTTTGAAGAAGGGGTGGCACTTGTCGGTTGCTCGGGAAATAAATCAATTGAGCGCGGCCACCCTACCGGTCAGGCTTTGCACTTCTTTTACCGTCCTAGGAGATTTTAAGTCCAGAACGACTTGGATTTTCTGCGGGTTTGATTCTATGCCTCGAGAGCTTACCATATATCCCAAAAACTTTCCCGAGGCCACTCCGAAAGCACATTTCTATGGGTTGAGCTTTAAATTATGCTTCCTCAGTAATCCAAAGGTTTTCTTCATATCGGCCACGTGACACCCTGGCTCCTTAGACATTGTTATCATATCATCAACATATACCAGCATCGATGTGCCGATGAGTGGCTTGAAAATCTTGTTCACCAGCCTCTGAAAGGTTACCCCCGTATTTTTCAATCCGAAGGGCATTACTTTATAACAGTAAAGCCTCTGATCGGTAACAAAGATCGTCTTCTCCTCATCCTCAGGATGCATCTTGACCTGATTATATCCCGAGAAGGCATCCATGAAGCTTAGCAGTCCCTGGCAGGCCGTTGAATCTACCAACTGATCTACGTTTGGTAGTGGGAAGCTGTCTTTCAGGCACGCTTTGTTGAGGTTGGTGAAATCCACACACATCCTCCACTTTCTATCGGATTTCTTTACTAATACTATATTTGATACCCACTCCGGGTATTTCACTTATCTGATGAAACCAGCTTTCAACAGTTTTTCTACCTCGGCAGCCATTGCCCTGCACCGTTCCTGGTTAAAGGTTCTTCTTTTTTGCTTGACCGGTTTGTGTGATGGGCTTACTGCCAAATGATGATTGATGAACTTTGGATCAATCCCGGGCATGTCGTCGTGCCCCCATGCAAAGACGTCCGGGTACTCCTTCAGACATTTCAGCAGATCCTGATTCAGGACCTAGTCTAAGTCTCCCTATATTTTTACATTCTTTCCAGGTCCGAAAAGTTCCATCACCTTTAATTCTTCGACTGCCCCTAGCCGGGCATCCTTCTTTGGCCGATGACCTGGATCTTTACTTGTTTCTTCCTCGTCTTCGTTCCCTTGTCTTTTCCGGGTACCTGTTTCAATGCAAAGGGTCTCCCTTAAGAGGGTGGTGAAACAGCTCCGAGCCACCTTCTAGCTTCCGCATACAATTCCAATCCCTTCCCGGGTTGGGAATTTCAACTTTAAGTAATAGCAAGACATTGCAGTTTTTGTCTTCATCATGAAATGCCGACCAACAATGACTTTGTAATTGCTTATGCAATCCACCACCGTGAAATTTATCATAATCGTCCGAGTTTGGGGACGGGTTCCGATCGTCATTACCAATTGTATTCTTCCCAATGGGATGACCGTTGAGCCCTCGAAGCCGTATAGGGGAGTCCTATCGTCGGTTAGAGTCGCATACTCCACACCAAGGCCGTCCAAAGCCTCCTTGGAGATTATATCCACCGCACTCCCGGGATCCACTAGTATTCTGTCTACCTCAGAACCGCCGATTGTCACCTTGATTATTAATGCATCATCGTGGGGGAAACTTACCCCTCGAGCATCCTCATCCGTGAACATTATTGGCACTGGCCGACCACCTTGTATTTCTGAATCCCGTTCTGTTTCTAACACTTCCAGCCCCCGAGCCCGACTATAGTTCTTTCTTGACGGGTTAGAGTCCCCGATCAGTGTCTTCCCCTGTGATGATATTCACATGTCGGCAATGTGCTCTTTGCCTGGCCGTCATAACTTCATGGTCAATATAATTATTCAAGTACCCATTCCGTGCCAGGTCTTTCATTTGCTCCCGCAAGTCTTTGCATTCATTCGTCCTATCTGGCGGTAATCTCCTGAGGTCAGGTTCTATCAAGAGACATTTTCCCTGGATTTCCATGACGATTTGCCCCAGTGGTTTATTCAGAGGAATGTATGCCTCTTCCCCGGCCACATGGTTCACCTGGGTCGAGATTCTCTTTTCCTGGTCATCCTGAGATACCGACTTGAATTCCCTTCGTCTCGCGGACGGTTTTTTGAACTCCCGGTCTGGCCTGCGAGGGGCTTCTGCCCTCATTGTCCTCTCTCTGATAGTTGTCCCCCTCCGGGTAATTCTCTCCTCATCTTCCAACAAAACAAACTTCCGGGCTGTTTCTAGAGCGGTGGCATAATCCGGTGTACCCTGGATCCTCAAGTGGGTCCACAACTTTCTGATCTTTAAGGCTCCCTTCAAACTCTCCAAGGCCTCGAGTGACTCATATCCCCCGACCTCGAGCACCATGCTATGGTACCGCTCAATGAAAGCCTTCAGGGGTTCATCGTCCCCCTGTTTCATGAGCCTCAATTCCCCAATGGTCTTCTTTGGGACGCATGCTCCTTTGAAGTGCCGAACAAATGACTTCCTGAGTTGCGCGAAGCTTCCGATGCTTCATGGGGCTAGACTTCTGAACCACAGAATGGCAAATCCCCCTAAGGTTAGGGGGAATACTTTGCAAATGGCATCCCCTACTACTTCTTGGACCTCCATCAACAGGACAAAACTCTCAATATGGGATTTTGGATCAGTGTGGCCTTTTTAGGGCATCATGGTCGGCATGTTGAATCGTCTTGGGAATTTTACCGACCTTATTTCTTCTGCGAAGGGAGATTCGACCTCGCCGTCCCGATCATCTCCCGTGTCCGTTTTGAGGTTCGCTCCCCACTTGGCCATTTCTTTTCTTAACCAAGATTTTATACTGCCATCTGTGTTACCGTGCCGCCTCCTGCGGCCTTCTTTGTGTCTGTTGCCCCTGGTGTGGCGTTCCTCATGGCTTGAGACTTCCCGTACAGTTTCACCATCCTTCATGTCTCCCCTTTTGGTATCACGTGGGTCATAATAGGAAGAATCCGACGACTGTCTCCCCTCTTCTTCTTCCCACGTATCTTCCGTTTGTAAATCTTTTTCTACTACTACGGACCTCATCCCGTAGGGACCCTTCCTCCTCGGTTCATCATCATCACTCACATCTGCGACCATTTTTCCTTCCGCTTTTTCGCTTCTCCTCCGACTGGCTCCGGCTTCAAGCCTCCTATTATTCATCTCTTCCATCATATACAATCTGTTCATCGTGGATTTCAACAGGTTTTGATTTTCCTCCCTATCTTTCCTCATGTTTTCCTCTATTTTCTCCATCCATTCTACTGTTGAACTCCCCGATGACTGGTGATTTCCATCTTCTGCCATTTGTCTTAATATTGCCAACTATTGACGGCTGATTTCGGTCTCAGGGCAATATGAGAATATTACCCCAGAACAACCCTCCCTCAATAGTGAATTTGTTTGGTTATGGGGGGAACCAAAAGCAAATTTAGCAAAAGACAGATAAATACTCCAATCAACAAGGAGATTTAACGTGGTTCGGAGAATCAGATCCCACATACGTCCACAGGCACAAAACGAATGATACTTTTATTACTGAGATATGCTTCTCTGATATCTCTCGTGTTTACAAGTCTGAAGATAATGATATTGATGCCACTTACTTACACTTTCCCCTTCTATTTATAATAGTGAAGAAATCAGATTCCTTTTCCCATAAGGATTCCTAGTTGAAAACTACCTTCACTTCCCATATCCTATTAGGATACTGACTCATCAACCTTTCCCCATGAAAATATGATAACTTATCTTCTTATCGGTAAAAATATGATGTCTTATCTTCTGGAGCATATCTCACCATGTTCTCGGTCTTCGTGAGGTCGGTCATAATGGTCTTTTGAACTGAGAAT